>JAZHYW010037458.1:0-35719 GCA_037355805.1 Ixodes ricinus
AATGGGCACATAAATCAAGTTTAATGGTGCTAAATGTAGCGTCAAAGACCCTTCACATCAACTAAACAGCACTTTTGTAACCCTGCCATCTTGACTCATCACTTCTAAAAATGTAAAAAAAACGATAGTGCAAAAAGAAAATGTGTCCCATTCCACCCATCCCCCAGTGTGGAACGGGAGCCATGCAAGATTGAGCTAAAATTTTACAAGTGAGTATTATTGGCAGACGAGTCTTCATTAGACATGAAGCCCGATCGCAGTAGTATTTTTTCTTCGATTGTCTGTGGTTTTGGGACTGGGTATTAATAGTGCGGTAGCATTTTACATAAAACAAAGAATTGGTGGCCTAAACGCAATATGAACTAAAATTAGATGATTCACCATTATTACAAGTTAACCTTAGTGTTGATCTACCAGTCAGATCACAAATGCTCATAAAGGAAGGACTGCGACGCTTTCCCATTCCTCCTCCCATCTCAATGCCTCATTCCTCTTAAAAACTGCTTTGCACACGGTAAGTTGCCAATTGTGGCAACAGGAAAAATCCGTCGCTTAAAGCCGGGGTCACACTGCACATACATCGTACAAAAGACAGTCTGCAGAGAGATTCGAACGCGAGTCACCGCGAGATCCGTGCTTCGAATGCCGCGTGGCAACGAGTTCAAGGAGGAAACTTGACAGGCGGCATTCGAACCATGGATATTGGGGCGACCCTTGTTTGCAGACTGTCTGTCTTTGCATAATGTGTGAGCAGTGTGACCCCGGCTTAAGATAGCGGGGGTTAAAAGCAACCTATTAATACATTTTTTCCATGTTAATCTTCAAGAGCAGTTAGCCAAACCGTTTTGGTTTAAGGATATAGCAAAACGAATGTGTGCTACTTACTTTCGAGTCCCGAAGTCGTAATCACTGACTCAAATTGTGTACACCACGTCAATCAGGTACGCAATTAGAGCTGAAAGTACCGCTACCACGGCGTCATTAATCGAGCAGTTTATCAACTTTTTGAAACTGTTCACTGAAGAACTATGTTGAAGGTGCCACTCCTCCCACCGTACCATTCCTCCCCACTCTCCCCTACAAATTTTCCCCTTTACGTGGATGAATAATATATATGAAGGTGTATTTTACATTAGATATGTGTTATCTTATCTTATGAAGACGTTCACGTTTCAAACGCGAAAAGCATCGCTCCTTTCTCCGACAACCAAATGTTGCATGAACAATGCCCAAACCCATCTTATTTCTAGCGGTGACAACAAGTATAAAAGACCTAAAAAAAGAAAGAAAACAACTGCCAAACGCTTATTTGGGATATGGAAGTTACACTTCAACAACCGGCTAAATCAAAAATAAATAAAAAATAATTATTTTTTATTTATTCTTAGTTTTTTTTTTTTTTTGCTCTTGCTTTACATCGATTCTCTTTTCCGGTTCCATTTCGTCGGCTTACCCTCACCGACTTACTCTCCCCTCTAGGCACCCCTCTCCTCCATTACGTACCTTTTGTAACCCTGCCAGCTTGATTCATGCGCATGTCACCCGCACACACACACACGCGAGCATTGCGAAGCCGCAGTCAACTCCACCCAAAAACACCCTCTCCACCTATTTCACCTCTCTCCAGCTCTCCATCGCATGTGAACTCTCCAAGCTGCACTCCGTTAAACACCTCAGCTGACAGGACAGTGAGTGCTACGCGTACGCCGAACCAATCGAAAACCTCCTTCTTATCACCTGACCTCCCCTCTCGGCGCGTGGGTATGGGGGCGGAGTGTGATCACGTGACGAAAGATGTACGGTTCACTGGTCCAAAGACGCACGTAGCTTCCCCGTTCCCTGTCAGCTTAGCCATGAACTCTCGTAGGGCACCAGCATGGCTGCAGCCGGGCGATTCCCGGGGACGGCGACATTTCTTTCTCTTTAATGAGCTACAACCAAAATAGGTCCGTGGGGGATACATCCCCGCGCAATTCGTTACGTGGTGGCGTACAGTGGGGGAGGGGGTACTAATTTGTTAATACCGTTGATGAGTCCCGCCGCTGCCGGCTTTGAATCTTTGGCTCCCGCTTTGACTTTGCGTTTAGCTTAGGCTCTGACTTTATCGTCGTCTTTGACTTTGGATATATGTTTGTTGTGAGTTTGTTCCAGGAGCTGAAGCCAGCTTGTGTATATCCCAAACGCCGCCACCCGCAGGTTTCAAAAGAATGACATATAAAAAACGTAATTAAAAGCATTTCCGTTTTTTTAGTTCTTGTTCTTTTTTAATGTGTGTCATTTGCACGCCGAACGTTTGAATGCGCTTCACTAATGAAATGGGCAACAGAAGACTGGGCTGACGTTGCTCAATTATATTTTCATGTGGTGCTCGGCACCAGATATTGTTAACATAAGAAATGCCTCAATGTGGTGGAATGGTCGGTGTTTTAAAACCAAATGGGATAGTGGAGGTTTTGCGAACGGTCCAGCGGTATCGTGTAGGGTTTCACGGCTGTTGTTATTAGCACGAGGCATTACGAAAAATACTGAAATAGCAATATATTCTTGTTGGTTGCAACAGTGATACATGTTCCGCCTTAAAGATAAACTGAAGTGGTTTTGTATTTGAAAAACAAAAAAACCTAAAATCGGTTTTATTCGACCTCAATAATCACAAGTATTGAGATACATTTTCAACTTGGTGAACAGAGGCTGCAGAAAATCATTTTCAAAGCACAGCTAAAGCCCCTCCTTCCTGGAGCGTGAAGTAATCTCCAGAGTTTACAGAATCTCCGCCCTCGCGCATCTTCACCGCTTATCAAAGCTACGCGCGCGCACTCTTAATATTATCAAAAAGGTCAGAAAAAGACGCTATGACTGATGTCAGTGCGGAGCTACCTGGCAAGCTTGCAATTGCACGCGCTGCCCACACGAGCGACATGTGCTTGGCGGCCGGACGTAACGACGGATCGGAGGTTTTTCGTGTTTTATCGCGTTTAGTGACATCTTTGGGGAAAATGAACCTAATATCCAGGTTCACGGGATAAAAATACTCTAGAATCCAACTCTTAACTCTTTTTTTTTTTTTTGCAGGATTTCTTAACCTTCCTTTTAAGGTAACTCTATCATTTATTCACCTCTTATACTTCGTTTCAGCTTAACTTCAGACGCAGCCTATGCTACAAGCGCGAGCATGTGGTGTGTGTATGTTTACCTACGATAGATACAACCGCTAGCCTGGAGTCTTTAAAGGGGTGGTGCAACAATATTCAACTGGACTTTCACTTTACGCGCGCTTACTGACACTAGTGGGACTCAAGGATACTCGCTGGCAACGCCACTGGAAAAGATACTTATTTGTTGCGGTGTAATCTCAAGGACAAAGCGAGCATTTTCATTCAATTTCTCTTTCGCAAAACGTGATGCTGTAGCTGGGGGTTGCAGTACAGCCCAGTGACGATATCTGAATGCGGCTCATAGATTGGATGGGCATTGCGTGGGCACTCGGTTTTGGCTCGTGATAATCGATAGCTCGAGAAGCATTCGGGTAGTGGCCCGTGTCCAATCGCTGCAATGACGACAATACCCGAACCATAACAATGCCTGGAACTCAGCGTGTGTCATGTGCCTTGCCACCCCAAGCCCGGGGCTATATGATCAACATTGGCAGCATATAATCGGCTCCAGATCACGTGGCCACTTGTTCCGGCTGCGAGTTGGGGGGGGGGGTGAACACTGCTAATTTTTCTTTATTTTTATTTCTCGACTTCGATTGCGTGCGGTGAAAAACAACGAGTGTTTCACTGGTCATTAACGTCAGGGATCCGTTCCAACTAGTATTTGCGCAAAGTACGAAAATCGTGGCACCGCCCCTTTAACGTGCACCACGCAGTAGTGGTACATGGCCGCACGTCGGTACGATACTCATTCAGATTAGGTGCCCTAATTCAGATCGAAACTGGCAGGGGTTGCACTGCAGTGCTTGCACTGCACGAGCGCGCGTGCTTGGCAGGGACGCTGGAAGACCGGAGCCTCGCGCTTGTAGCACCGGCTGCGTCTGCACTTAACCCGAAACGAAGTATTAGCGGCGAGATGTTTTGGTGGCGCCCTCCTATGGTTCCCCCTTGTGACGTCATTACCTTGCGAACAACAAGTTCGATGGTGTTTGTAAACAGCATGGTGGAAGCTTGAAATCGTGCGCTCTCAAAGAAACGCCGCCAACACCGTCAAAATTGAAGTTCTTTCATTCCTCTTATTCCGTCGATGATAAATCCCCTTTCCGACGTCATAGTCAGCGTTCGAGCCAATCGTGGAATGCCGACCACGCAGCGACGCTTTCGGTCGCGCACGGGGCTAATGGAGTATTCACTGGCGGCCATATCCGTGTGCGCGACTGCTGAGCGCGTGCTGACGGCGAGCTTCCAGTTCTTTTGGCAAAGTGCATTCCGCACCATTAAGGTTGCTGGTCTTAGCAGCCCTATTAATGATGAGCTCGTTGTGAGCATGCGCTTTAAACATTGACCTCAAATATGGCGTCTATCGAATACTTCCTATAGTCATTTATATATAAATATACCTATAAATTGCCCCTCCCGAAAATATAAAAAAATGTTAGTTTTTATGCCCTTAATTCATCTAAAATGATCCTAAAGCATCAGTAAACTCAAGTAAAACAAACGTTTCAGCACGTAAAAGGAAAGAAACGGCCACGTTGGTTTGGTCGCTTCGGCCATTTGAAGCTTTTATATTTTAGAACATTTTATCACGACAACTTTACTAATCGTGCAGTGTTTTTGTTTATACTATAATATAACAGGGGTGAGCTCAAATTAGAAAGTGAATAGTCTAAACTGTTTGGCGTATCTGTTTTTGCAACCGACCAATACATCAAAATAACAGTATGCGGGAGCATATTTATATTTGCTTTTAGGCATCTTATATACTGGCAAAAACAGAGAACCTGTAGTAGTTACATTACATCAATTCCTCACCTTATAATCAGAATGGCTGAAAAGCTAAGCCTAAACAAACTGACTTTTTTCTTCAATTGCTCGTTGCGGAGGTTTCAACTTGGTGGCGGATTTTTACCCACGTATTTTACACGTCATTGTGAAACAAGTTACTTACACAAGAAAGACATTCCGTTCCCGCATTGCTTTCCTATACTGCACACGAGGTTCGAACGAGCAACAAACAAGAAAAGAAAAGTAACAACGGGTGTTTGAAATAGTCATTTAGTTGATATAAGAGGACAAAAGTATCTATATATTTCTCAGTCTTCAGGTAGAAGGAAAACCGTGATGGAAAGTATATCGCAGGTTCAGGAAAATAAATATTAAAGGCAATCAGATTTAAACGCTGGCAAACAAGCCGATTGTGTTGTGAAATAGCATCGCACAGCCGCGGGCGGTTTATCAACCGAATGTGAATCCGTGCAATCCTCCAAACTTGCTTTAACTCGCAAATAGCCTTAACGCATCGCTCGCTTTCACCATTGGCAAGTACTTCGCAAGCACCGACCGCCATGAAAAGTAAAAAAAAGGCCCCGAAGCCGTCTTAGATTCTTTTCTGGGCGGTATCCGTTTATTCTAGCGTGTCCTGCGGCTTACATTTTCGTTTTTCGATTCCTAATCGCCGTCTCTTATTTGGCCGGTGTATTTGTATGCGTTGGCGACGGAATTGGCGAAGCACGAAACATTTGTTTGTTTGTTTTAGTTATGAAGATTTCCTGCTCCTTTTTCGTTTACCTTTTGTTTGTGTCTGTCTTTCAGGGTTTGACGCTATAGAACCCTGTGAACCGCTATACGCTTGACGCTATAGAACCGCTTGAACAAACAGGTAGAAAGAACAAATAACCCGTTGAAATACCTTTGAGATAAAAAGTATGAGAAATTGTTTCTTTAAAGCCAGGGAAAAGAAGCGAGGCTGAAATAAGAATTGCATGAAATTAAACTAGCTGTAGAGGTTTACTTTGTGTTTCATTTCTACCTTTAGGAAAACAGCATTATTATCGTCCGTTGTATGGTACGTTGCAACATAAAATCCCCGCACAAAAAGCAAAGCCCCGCCCACAAATAGAGGGCTGTTGTGCTAGTGGCCCTCGTAAAATACTGTTTAGTGGCAGGTGCTTAGCATAGTCTAGCTAATGAAGGCTGGTACAGACATGTGCAACGAGTGCGTTACCTACGACTGCGTCCGTTGCAACCGGAACGACCGGAACGACCGTTCTGCGCCGCGCGTACACACACCTGCAACCACTGAAACAAGCGTAGCGGGTCGTCAGCACGGCGACCGCTTCTACGCCGCCGTCAGCTGTTTCAGGGGTGCCTCTAAAAGAGGATGCACTGCCACTCAATGCCGTAACAGAATATAGACAGACAGTTTTCTATACCCTAAAGCTTTATTTTTTTCTTTATGATAGGCTTGCAGGGTACAGTGGATAAAAAAAAAGAAAAGAAAAAGATGCAGTATGCCGTCTTGGACGATCACGACTCTAATAGACGACTTTGCCAATAGTACAAATCTCGTCACACACCTTTTCTACGATTATAAAAGACGGTGTAATCTAGCAGCGATATAGCAACGTAGAAATATGATTTCGTGATCAGATAGACATTGCGAACGTTCAAGATTGCTAACACTAATAACTTTTCTCCGGTGATGAAAACGCGTGAAAATTCGCATCGTTTATACGGTACGCGCCAGTAATACCTTGAACTTGAGCACACGCATGAAATGCGCCAAATAAGAAATCCGGACGATGTTCGAGGACACAAATGCTTAGAAAGCACCACTGTAGTCGAAGTAAACAAATACGACGGCACGGGCGCTTCTGCTGTCTTGAGAGTGCCGCCACGACATCGCCGCACGAGTAGGTGGACCTTCCCTTCTAGTACGCGCTGGGTTATTACAGCGACACACGAGGAAAATTCACAGTCAAGGATAGCGCTTTTAGCGGAACGATGAACTTTCACCACGCCGTCCACGTCGACGTCACCACCGACGCCATGTTGACAGATAGAGGAGCCGGCCCGCGACCGGCATGCAATGCGCGCGACCAGTTCTCCTCGACCTGTGATTGGTCCGTCGTTCCGGTTGTTTCGGTTGCTTCCAACGCAGCGGGGAAAATTGGGCTCGCTCCAACTAGCTCCAACTTCTTGCGTCGTGAACGACACGTGCGTGCGTCCCTCCGTCGCTATGGCAACTGACGGTTGCAGACCCTTGCAACGGTCGTTTCCGTGGTTCCAGTCGTTGCGGTCGCTACGGACGCATGTGTGTGAACGAGCCTTGTGTGTATAGATTCTATTATGTTTGTTTACGAGCAACTCTGGTTGCCATAGAACCCCATGTTTTGCGGTGTCTCATTCAATCGCGCCAGAAAAAAACATTAAAATTTTTTTGCGTAGCTTTTTTTGGAATTATATAGCGGAACTATTCTTTTAGGTCATATCTTGCAACAAACAGTAATATGTAGACAACCTAATGTTTTTTACTTCACTATAGACAGGGGCTCGATTCCCACTTTAAAGTAAATTATACGTTAGATAATATGACAGTTTAAGGTCGGTCTGCACTCAATAGAGAGTTTTAGTAGATCGTTCCGATACCTCCGATACCCCCGATAACGATACTATATATGTAAGCGCAAAGGCGGAGGCAGAGTATCGGGTATCGTTATCGGAGTCATCGGAACGATCTACTAAAACTCTCTATTAGAGAGTTTTAGTAGATCGTTCCGATACCTCCGATACCCCCGATAACGATACTATATATGTAAGCGCAAAGGCGGAGGCAGAGTATCGGGTATCGTTATCGGAGTCATCGGAACGATCTACTAAAACTCTCTATTAGAGAGTTTTAGTAGATCGTTCCGATACCTCCGATACCCCCGATAACGATACTATATATGTAAGCGCAAAGGCGGAGGCAGAGTATCGGGTATCGCTATCGGAGTCATCGGAACGATCTACTAAAACTCTCTATTAGAGAGTTTTTAGTAGATCGTTCCGATACCTCCGATACCCCGATAACGATACTATATATGTAAGCGCAAAGGCGGAGGCAGAGTATCGGGTATCGTTATCGGAGTCATCGGAACGATCTACTAAAACTCTCTATTAGAGAGTTTTAGTAGATCGTTCCGATACCTCCGATACCCCCGATAACGATACTATATATGTAGCGCAAAGGCGGAGGCAGAGTATCGGGTATCGTTATCGGGGTCATCGGAACGATCTACTAAAACTCTCTATTAGAGAGTTTTGGTAGATCGTTCCGATACCTCGATACCCCCGATAACGATACTATATATGTGAAGCGCAAAGGCGGAGGCAGAGTATCGAGGTATCGTTATCGGGGTCATCGGAACGATCTACTAAAACTCTCTATTAGGGAGTTTTAGTAGATCGTTCCGATACCTCCGATACCCCGATAACGATACTATATATGTAAGCGCAAAGGCGGAGGCAGAGTATCGGGTATAGCTATCGGAGTCATCGGAACGATCTACTAAAACTCTCTAGTGTGGCAGCCCTGGTTCACGCTGAGGATAATAAATTTGGACAATGCAGCACGACCGCTAGTCCGGGGTCACCAACGTGCATCACGCAGCAGTGGCACACGGCCGCAGGCCCGAACGATGCTCATCAAGATCGAAGCGGGTAGGGGTGGGGTAGAGTAACTGCATATGCTCCGCTTGCGGAGGCACAATACCGCAATGGTGCTCCCAGGGTGAGCCATGTCGGATTGTGATTAAGGTGGCGATGCAAGCGAGTTGGTTCATGACTTAGAATATTGGAAACAGCGCGCAGAAAAGACGAAGACAACGAGAGAAGAGCACAGGACAGGCGCTGACTATCAACTGAAGTTTTATTAAAAACGACTCAAACAAGAAAACACCACACAGCCAACCAACGCCGAAACAACCAATGGCGTGTCGCTTACCATGCATCTATAAAATCGATCTCTTTTTGTGCAGATAGACCGAAGGCTGGCTGACGCAGTGCCCCGCGCCAGCTTTTTCGATAGCATGCGCCTCCAGCACCTCTCTTTGCACTTTTGTGCGCCCCCTGCCAATGATTAAGGTATCTTGGAAGATGGGATGACACTGGCAGTCTCTCGCAATGTACGTATAAGTGGCCTCCTGTCATTGACCGCAGGAAGTTTGCATGCTCACGCAGTCTCTCGTTGACGCAGCGTCAGTGTCTGAGAGCCACCAGCTTGGAGTCTCTCAGACACTCTTGAAAAAAGTCAAGAGAGTTCTCAGGAACTCAAAAGTAAAGCCTAAACAAAGGCCACAGGTTGTCCCATATATACATAAGGTTTCACATAATTTAAAAAAGTGGCTAACCGGTTCAATGTGCCAATGGTTTTTTCGGCGCCTCAAAAATTAGCATAACTTTGCCCGCGCGTAAACCAGGCAAGCAGTAGCAAGATATCATGTACGGTTAAGCATGTCAACAAGTTCGTGGATTGCGTTGTTGAGTGTCATCTTCAAAATTCCATTGTCATGCGGACGGGTTTATATAGGACAATCGGGACGCTGCGTCAACGAGAGACTAGTGAGCATGCAAATTCCCTGCGGTCAATGACAGGAGCCCACTTATACGTACATTGCAGAGACTGCCAGTGTCATCCCATCTTCCAAGATACCTTAATCATTGGCAGGGGCGCACAAAAGTGCAAAGAGAGGTGCTGGAGCGCATGCTATCGAAAAAGCTGGCGCGGGGCACTGCGTCAGCCAGCCTTCGGTCTATCTGCACAAAAAATATATCGATTTTATAGATGCACGGTAAGCGACACGCCATTGGTTGTTTCGGCGTTGGTTGGCTGTGTGGTGTTTTCTTGTTTGAGTCGTTTTTAATAAAACTTCAGTTGATAGTCAGCGCTTGTCCTGTGTTCTCTCTCGTTGTCTTCAGTCTTTTTGCGCGCTGTTTCCAATATTCTAATACACCTAGTTACACGGGCGCTTTGAACTGTCGTTGAGTTCAATCACAGTTATCGGCGCCAACTGTGATTGAACTGAACTGAACTGAGATGGTGCTACACGGCTCTCTAGAACCCAGTTGAAGCTAAAACGAAACTAGTTCTTGTGCCACGTGATCAGTCTAATTGTTAAAGTAATTTACTCGGAGACACACCTTTTATTTATTATAAGCATATCGTACAATATGTTCAATACCTTGTTGCTTTTTAGCGGCGTTTACACGAGCTACCAAAGCAGAATCAGAGCTAAGCTTGCGCATATTCTTAGGATAGGTGGCGCAAACTACCGCCCGCTACGATGGGTGCACCCATTACTATTTGTCCATTCATACAGCCGGTCCCGCCGCCATCTTCGCTCGTTTGGTGGCTTGCCGGCTAGCCGGGATCGTTTTAGCGGCAGCTCGGGCGCCTAAACCTATTCCTTCCCGGATATTTTGCTGCTACGATTCTTTCTAGACGCCTCCCTGCATTCCGAAACAGTAAGTGCCTCGCAAACGATGATCGGCGGCAGCGGTCCCGCGGACAAGCGCCATTTTACCTCCGTTGGGGAAGTCCGTTCAGTTGAACTGAGGTAGAGGAGCTCAGTTGAACTCAACTGTCATTAGCGGCTCGATGACAGTTGGCGCCGCCGTGTAACTCCGGCCGATCGCGATTGAGTCAACTGTCGTTGACTCAATGGCAGTTGAGAGCGCCCGTGTAACTAGGGTATAAGCCATGTTGGATCCAAGGCCGCACTGCGGTAAAGGTGTATCCACACGACGGACCGGGCCGCGGACCGATTGATCACGTGATGCGCGGCCCGCAGGCCGCCCGGCTGCAATGAGCATCCACACGGCGGACCAAAAGAGCAGACGACAGAGCGAACGGGCCGGTCTAACCCTCGACCTCACAGCTCCACCAAACGCATGCAGCGAGCTGCTTTGAGGCTATTTGTAAGGAGCCAAGATGAGGTTGAACGAAAGAGACGTTTGGCCGCGGTGGCCCTGGCGTTGACTATTGAGGACGAGGAGGACTTAAGTGAACCGAAAAGGGCATGCTGGATGAAGCCCTGGATGTGCAGGAAAGATCTTGGTCTGCATAGTCAACTCTTTTCGTCGCACAACAAAGGTTCGTCTTCTTCGTTTTCAACAGTTGGCGGTCAACAGCCAGGTTGTTGCCAGACTTAGCGCTTCAATTATACTAAAAACGCCGCGGTCCGCCGCCAAGGTCCGGGCGAGAAAAGTCGCTTGGCATTTCTCAGAAGCGCGGGCCGCGGACCGCCGGCGGACCTCGAAAACCGGTGACGTAAGATCACGTGATGCGCGGCCCGCGGACCAAAACAGCAATTTGGTCCGTCGTGTGGATACACCGTAAGCGGCCGTCGCTTTGCAAGAGCCCTGGATGCGCGGATGGCGTGTCTGTGAGGCGGCGTGCTGCGGCTTGCGGGACCAGAGAGATACAGTGCGGCGACACGCCGTGCGATCGCCGTCGTCCCATCATTTGTCCCGTTTCAGTGTATGCTTTCAGTAGAATGTAGTAGCCGACGAAAACGACGTCTTTTCGCAAGCCCTAGCTACGCGTTGTTGTCTGGTCCGAAGCGCCCGGATGTGCCACTCGTGAACACTGTACACTCGTGTATCCCTCCGCGAGCGCCGCAGACGTGAGCTGCACGATCGTCCTCCGTGTCGTCGTCTTCCCAGACTTTGTAATGCCCGTGTCCCACTAGAGCGACAGACAGAAACAAACGATAGCGACAAGCCTCAAACCAGAGTCTTTCGCGATTTGAGAGGCTTTGAAGAATAAAGGCGGCTATGCTCAAACACGAGCATCATGCGCGCGAGGGTATCTTTGGCAGGCTTGCAATCGCTCGTGCTTACTTCACTTCACTTCAGGCGTGCTTACTACACGCCTGCTTAAGGTACCATCGCGAGCATGCTGCATGGGTTTGAGGCTTGTCTCTGTCTTTTGTTTCTGTCTGTCGCTCTAGTGGGACACGGGCATAAGATGTTTAAAAAAATCGCTCGCGTTACAAAACAAAGCGATTATACTGTATCCAGTGGCTACACATAATATTGAATAGTCAAGGAACCTTCCAGCTCGTTTAGTGTAAGATGTATATTTCGTAAACGCAAAGCGAGAAACATGACCCGCCCGAAACTCGGCGCCTGCAAGGTCGCTTTCCCGCACAAATTTCGTATCCAGCTCGGTGTGCGTGACCACTTCTCCGCCAATACGAAGTTGCCGGCGAAAGAAAAAGGAACGCGATAATACTGACTTTGCAAGCAGAGCCCATGCAGCTACTTAGGGGTTGGGAGTGAACCAACACAACCTAGACTAATCGAAGCCTGCGAACTTGTCTGTTAAGAACGTGTCTTCACTCGATTTCCACTATGATGACGTAGAAATTATAGTGCAGAGGCTAGATTATTCTAAGACGATTGCAAGCAAGGCCACTGGCAACGTTACTAGAACTCTCAGTTGGGAAACTCACCGTTGAAACCTGGGCCGCTGGCGTCCACCGAGACCGAAGCTAAATGCGACAACAGCGCCACTCTGTATCATTTGTCTTAACTGTAGTCGCCTTATGGTTTTCGAAAGCATGTTTTTGCGTAAAAACTAACGAAAAAACGTCTTTTTGTAGTAACGTTTATTGGAGATCAGTACAAAACGGGGGCGCGTGTTGTTTTCTAAAATCTTTAGTTTGCAAGTTTTGCAGTACAATTAATATTGTTTTTATACAACTGTGCCTCAGCGATGATTTCAGGTAGTGCGTCCCGAGCTAGGTGCATATTAACCTAGTAAGTAATCCGCGGCGCGTCCGCCTGGGAGTCGGGGGTGGTACCTCGAAGCCCTTTCCACAGTATCTGTTCTGGCCCCGAAATTATACCGAAATGGCCGATTACAATGAAAATGGAAGTCACGTGCAGTTCCTGGACTGGCCGCTGCGGGAGAAGTGGCGTCGTTGTGATCGCCATTAGCTCGGTTCTCGTGGACGGATCGGTGCCACTTTTAATGCGAATATTAATGCGAATAGCATTCTTTGGATACTTCACGCACTTTTCGTCTATGTATCTATCTATCTATCTATCTATCTATCTATCTATCTGGCTATCTAACCTCTTACGCCGCGGGTCGATGAATAAATAAAAAAGACCGGCGCCGGCTGGATTCGAACCGTTGACCCTTTGATCAGCAGGCAGACGCGCTAACCACAGAGGTATGAAGGCAGTCATTCAACGCACTCTAAAGGGTTGTTTATACATGCCTTGCGCCTGACGTCACGCCGCGATGCCCCGCCCCCGATCGCCATTGCTCCGTACCACCGGAGGACCGGAGAACCTACAAAGCGTAGTCGACGGCGTGTTTCGTCCGACCGTGACGTGTTTACGCAGTTTGAGAGCGTAGCGTTTTTTTTGTGTGTGTTTTGTTGTTCTTCGCACAATTTGTAAACAAATCGTTTAAATCTATTTTACCAGCGCCTACGGGCTAAATATGCCGTCGCCGGAGGAGCGGACGTTGCCGCTCTGCGGAGATTACTTCGACGAGCTCGTTGGGCCTACGAGAGCGAGATACGCGAAGAAGGTGGAACTTTGCGACGGCGAGGATCCCTACAAACTTCGCGTCGGCGTGGACACGACATTCGACGCCACCTCGTTGGGCCTACGAGAGCGAGATACGCGAAGAAGGTGGAACTTTGCGACGGCGAGGATCCCTACAAACTTCGCGTCGGCGTGGACACGACATTCGACGCCACCTCGTTGGGCCTACGAGAGCGAGATACGCGAAGAAGGTGGAACTTTGCGACGGCGAGGATCCCTACAAACTTCGCGTCGGCGTGGACACGACATTCGACGCCACCTCGTTGGGCCTACGAGAGCGAGATACGCGAAGAAGGTGGAACTTTGCGACGGCGAGGATCCCTACAAACTTCGCGTCGGCGTGGACACGACATTCGACGCCACCTCGTTGGGCCTACGAGAGCGAGATACGCGAAGAAGGTGGAACTTTGCGACGGCGAGGATCCCTACAAACTTCGCGTCGGCGTGGACACGACATTCGACGCCACCTCGTTGGGCCTACGAGAGCGAGATACGCGAAGAAGGTGGAACTTTGCGACGGCGAGGATCCCTACAAACTTCGCGTCGGCGTGGACACGACATTCGACGCCACCTCGTTGGGCCTACGAGAGCGAGATACGCGAAGAAGGTGGAACTTTGCGACGGCGAGGATCCCTACAAACTTCGCGTCGGCGTGGACACGACATTCGACGCCACCTCGTTGGGCCTACGAGAGCGAGATACGCGAAGAAGGTGGAACTTTGCGACGGCGAGGATCCCTACAAACTTCGCGTCGGCGTGGACACGACATTCGACGCCACCTCGTTGGGCCTACGAGAGCGAGATACGCGAAGAAGGTGGAACTTTGCGACGGCGAGGATCCCTACAAACTTCGCGTCGGCGTGGACACGACATTCGACGCCACCTCGTTGGGCCTACGAGAGCGAGATACGCGAAGAAGGTGGAACTTTGCGACGGCGAGGATCCCTACAAACTTCGCGTCGGCGTGGACACGACATTCGACGCCACCTCGTTGGGCCTACGAGAGCGAGATACGCGAAGAAGGTGGAACTTTGCGACGGCGAGGATCCCTACAAACTTCGCGTCGGCGTGGACACGACATTCGACGCCACCTCGTTGGGCCTACGAGAGCGAGATACGCGAAGAAGGTGGAACTTTGCGACGGCGAGGATCCCTACAAACTTCGCGTCGGCGTGGACACGACATTCGACGCCACCTCGTTGGGCCTACGAGAGCGAGATACGCGAAGAAGGTGGAACTTTGCGACGGCGAGGATCCCTACAAACTTCGCGTCGGCGTGGACACGACATTCGACGCCACCTCGTTGGGCCTACGAGAGCGAGATACGCGAAGAAGGTGGAACTTTGCGACGGCGAGGATCCCTACAAACTTCGCGTCGGCGTGGACACGACATTCGACGCCACCTCGTTGGGCCTACGAGAGCGAGATACGCGAAGAAGGTGGAACTTTGCGACGGCGAGGATCCCTACAAACTTCGCGTCGGCGTGGACACGACATTCGACGCCACCTCGTTGGGCCTACGAGAGCGAGATACGCGAAGAAGGTGGAACTTTGCGACGGCGAGGATCCCTACAAACTTCGCGTCGGCGTGGACACGACATTCGACGCCACCTCGTTGGGCCTACGAGAGCGAGATACGCGAAGAAGGTGGAACTTTGCGACGGCGAGGATCCCTACAAACTTCGCGTCGGCGTGGACACGACATTCGACGCCACCTCGTTGGGCCTACGAGAGCGAGATACGCGAAGAAGGTGGAACTTTGCGACGGCGAGGATCCCTACAAACTTCGCGTCGGCGTGGACACGACATTCGACGCCACCTCGTTGGGCCTACGAGAGCGAGATACGCGAAGAAGGTGGAACTTTGCGACGGCGAGGATCCCTACAAACTTCGCGTCGGCGTGGACACGACATTCGACGCCACCTCGTTGGGCCTACGAGAGCGAGATACGCGAAGAAGGTGGAACTTTGCGACGGCGAGGATCCCTACAAACTTCGCGTCGGCGTGGACACGACATTCGACGCCACCTCGTTGGGCCTACGAGAGCGAGATACGCGAAGAAGGTGGAACTTTGCGACGGCGAGGATCCCTACAAACTTCGCGTCGGCGTGGACACGACATTCGACGCCACCTCGTTGGGCCTACGAGAGCGAGATACGCGAAGAAGGTGGAACTTTGCGACGGCGAGGATCCCTACAAACTTCGCGTCGGCGTGGACACGACATTCGACGCCACCTCGTTGGGCCTACGAGAGCGAGATACGCGAAGAAGGTGGAACTTTGCGACGGCGAGGATCCCTACAAACTTCGCGTCGGCGTGGACACGACATTCGACGCCACCTCGTTGGGCCTACGAGAGCGAGATACGCGAAGAAGGTGGAACTTTGCGACGGCGAGGATCCCTACAAACTTCGCGTCGGCGTGGACACGACATTCGACGCCACCTCGTTGGGCCTACGAGAGCGAGATACGCGAAGAAGGTGGAACTTTGCGACGGCGAGGATCCCTACAAACTTCGCGTCGGCGTGGACACGACATTCGACGCCACCTCGTTGGGCCTACGAGAGCGAGATACGCGAAGAAGGTGGAACTTTGCGACGGCGAGGATCCCTACAAACTTCGCGTCGGCGTGGACACGACATTCGACGCCACCTCGTTGGGCCTACGAGAGCGAGATACGCGAAGAAGGTGGAACTTTGCGACGGCGAGGATCCCTACAAACTTCGCGTCGGCGTGGACACGACATTCGACGCCACCTCGTTGGGCCTACGAGAGCGAGATACGCGAAGAAGGTGGAACTTTGCGACGGCGAGGATCCCTACAAACTTCGCGTCGGCGTGGACACGACATTCGACGCCACCTCGTTGGGCCTACGAGAGCGAGATACGCGAAGAAGGTGGAACTTTGCGACGGCGAGGATCCCTACAAACTTCGCGTCGGCGTGGACACGACATTCGACGCCACCTCGTTGGGCCTACGAGAGCGAGATACGCGAAGAAGGTGGAACTTTGCGACGGCGAGGATCCCTACAAACTTCGCGTCGGCGTGGACACGACATGCGACGACGAGGCTGAGCGATCTCCTTCGTCCGTGTAACCGAGCTTCAAACTCGGCGCCCAGTCAGGGTTCGTGTCATCGAACAACTTAGAAGGAGCTCCTGTAAAACAAAGAAAAAACGCCATTCGCTGACGCGCTCACGTTCGCGAAACTCGGCGCAGCAGACAATGCTGCGCCGAGTTTTACATTCAATTTTGCGACAGCAACCGGGTGAACGCGTCCCGAAAACGGAGAACGACAAGAAGCATTTCTTACCTGTAACAAAGTGCTCGCTGCACACCTGTTTGTTCACGTTCGCGACCAGGTCGGCCCTGCTAATCTTCGCAAGCCACATGCTCCTTCGCTTCTTTGACAGTTCGTGTGTCCGCCGACACTGAGCGGAGATCACCGTCGGTAGTTTGAAAAATCTCGCATCACTGACGGTGTTACGATCACGACGCTTGTTGCTCTTAGTCCTGTTTGCACAATTAATAACCGCACATGCAACCATTCTACGTAGCGAAACCTTCGCTCAGCGAGGCAAACTGACGGCAACTCCAGGGAACTTCCTATGCAGCGATGACGATTTGGTACGGCGTAATGGCGACGGCCCTCCCAGCATGCAATTTTAATGACGTAGGTGCAAGGCATGTATATCTTTACCATAGGACGCGCTTTGCAGCGCTGTCACAGCTACCGGTGCGCGCGCGTTCCATGCACGAGTGAGCACGGCCGCACTCACCTCTCCCGCGCTCGGGAGAGGGTGATGTGCCGTGCCAGCCTCACGAGAGCGGAATGAGCTCTCGTGCATGGAACGCGCGCACTGGTAGCTGTGACAGCACTGTAAAGCGCGTCCTATGGTAAAGATATAAACAACCGTTTAGAGTACCGTTGGTTGAGACTAGCTGAGACGCCAGAAAGTCTGGTCGGTACCATTTTGAGTGTTTGTGCGTATGGCGCGTGCTTTGCTCGCCTTCCTAAGTGACACAAACGCACGTGCTGGGCTACGGAGATCGTGCGCACGGCTGTGAAAGTGTCAACAAATTTAGAATCGCCTCAAGAGTGGGCTGGCGTATCTAGAAGTGTGCCGGCCACCTGACGAACGCGCATAACTCCGCACCGTTTGATGCTATTCGCATTAACGTAGATAATCATTCCCAAAGGATGGGTTCTGCTGATTTTTCAGAGCAGTCTCTATGGCAGTTTCCCAACTGAGTGGTTCTGTAACGTTGGCCACTGGCCACCGCCATGTCTCTGCTCGTGCGGACAAGCCCGTGCAATCTCAAGCTTGCAAAAGCTATGTTCACGCGCAAGCGGCACCTGCTTACACTCACGGGGCATCAGTTGGGGCGCTATGCTTGCAATAGACCTTCAGCCGAATTACCCAATCATTAAAAACAATGCCGGGAACGTGGGTACACGCGCAGCGCGCTGCTGGCGTCTTCAGCTCGAACTGTTCGAAAGCCAAAATCTAAAACAAATAGCACTTTGCCCCGCCGTTCCACGGACGCTTTATTTGGTTTGTGACTATCGTGGAGAGCAGGTCGTCTGCTTCTTGCGCAAGAGTTACGGTAGACGTCAGAACAACGTCGAGCTCTGATTGGCCTTGAATGAAAGGATAGGGGGTAGACCTCAATGCTAGATGCCTCGAGGTCTACACCCCTATTTCTTTCAGCCAGTCAATAATGAGCTCGGCGTTCAGGACATCAGCGCAGCTCCCTATGCAAGAAGCGGACGAACTTGCTCTCCGCAGAGGGAAGGCGAGCACGCATAACGCTTGTACCGACGTTTCCAGCGTTTTCTTCGATGTTTGGCTAATTTAGCGAAAGGACTTTTGTCTATACATAATATACAATGCTGTCAAAACTTGCTGGCGCGAGCATGGAGGGCTTGATCTCGTTGATCATTTGCACGCGTTCGCGCGCGAACAGAACCATAGATGAAGCCACGTGCTCGCGCCTGTAGCTTTGACAGTGTTGTATATTAAAGGGACCATGAAATAAATTTTCGGCTGAGACAAATATTTTTAGGTTGTAGATCTTACTAATCGGATATTGTTTGGTGGATTAGAAGAAAACTATAGTACACGAGGGTGGGAGGGCAAAAGCCTGCTTCTCGGTACGAAAGCTTGAAAAATAACAAGGACTATTTTTTACCTCATTTCCTCGGAAAAGATCGTCTTTTCACTGTGATGCATCTGGGGTGCCCAAGCGTGTCAGCCGACACCAGCTTACGGAAGGGACACGAGCACTGCGTCAGCTCGGACGTATATGCGCTCAGAAAACAATCAATCCATCGACGAATATTTAGATTCGCGTTGGTGGTTAATGAGTGTTGTTACGGCACTTATCGTGAGAATGACAAGTTCCATGCTGTGGTTTAAAAAAAAATATGAAAAGACGTTAACTACTCCCTGTAACGCCGAAGTAGAGCGCAGCTTGAGGGGGAGGAGCGGAACGTGCGGAGAGGAGAGTATGCCCCTCCTCCTCATGTACCCTCTCCTCCTCCTCTGCCGCGCCTCCCATTTAGCGAAGTTTTCCATTCCGCTAAATTTAGCGGGAAGACTCAGCGGAGATTTTGTTTTCCCCTCAATTTAGCGGCGAATTTTTTTTCGCTAAATTTAGCGGGAAACGTTTTCCGCTAGATTTAGCGGAAAAATTTATCAGCTAGAATTAGCAAAAAATTCGCCGCTAAAAGCGAAAAACGTTTCCCGCCAAATTTAGCTCAAAAATTCCCCGCTAAATTTAGCGGCAAAACTTCCCCCCTAAATTTAGCGGAAAACTTGTTTCGCTAAATTTGGCAGGAAATTTTTCCAGCTTTTAGCGGGCAATTTTTTCTGCTAAATCTAGCTGAGAAAAGTTTCCGCTAAATCTAGCGGGAAAAAATTTTCCCGCCAAATTTAGCGGGGAATTTTTCCGCTAAAGTTATCGGGGAATGTTTTTCGCAAAGTTTTGCGGGCATTTTTTTCCGCTAAAATTAGCGGGGAATTTTTTTCCTTAAATATAGCGGGGAATTTTTGCTGCTAAATTTAGCGTGGAAATTTTTCTGCTAAATTTATCGGGGAAAATTACCCATAATGCTATGCGTGGTGACGTCACTCGTGACGTCACTCGTGACGTTTACAATTCTTTGTAATCCGAAATTAGAGCGCAGCTCTTGAGGAGGGGGAGGGGAGGATATGCCTCCCCCCGTACCCTCCCATTCTCTTTTTCTCCACTCCCATTTATCAGAAGATTTGGCAAAAAATTTCCCGCTAAATTTAGCGGGGAATTGACGTCACGTGACGTCAACATCAATTTATTTTGCCCACTAAATTTAGGGGGAAATTGTGACGTCCCATTATGGAACGGGCGCGGTTGCGCTGACGACGGCAGGGGGGTAAAGGTGGGTGAGTAGGAGTGGCAAATCCCGTGCGCCGACACCCGGGGTCCCGAGTGAAAGATCGCGAAAGAGAGCGACAGAACACGAGAGAAAGAAAGCAATGTTGCCAGCTGAAGGACGACAGTCGCAATGGTAATCGCGAAGACTGAAAACTCTCAGCAATATAAACAGTGATAATTTAACGTTGTAAACTAAATTCTGAGCTATTCTAACACTTATAAAAAGCAATCTACTCATTACGCTACATTAACTTCCCTTCTGTCGAAATCTCGGAAATCTGGTGGTTGCGCGGTTTCGTATTCCTCGGCCGCGCCCAACGAGATAGGCCGCGCCTCACCTGCGAAGCCGGGTATCTGGTTTAGTTTAGCGTTGACGCGAGGCCGTACATCTGCGCGCTATGCAAAAAGAAAGCTTCGAAAGGAACGCGAATATCTTTCCACCGGTAAGTTCGCGGATTGTTGAAGTTCATGAAACTGCTCTGATGATATAATTATATTCGTATAATCGAAGGCAGTTGGTAACCATGTGTGGGCCCCCGAGGGTCTGCCTGCATGCTCCGCCGCTTGCGGCAGCCAGAATGCATGGGAAAATGGCGGACCTTTTCCTCTAGAGTTAGTATGTACGATCTCTATAACGACGGCAACGCCGCTCAACCCGGAAATGGGCGCTAAAGAGCTGCGCTCTAAAAAGTTTAAAAATCATTTCATGATCGCCTTCAACTATGAAACTGAGTATAGGTGGTGTTTATCGAACCAAAGTTCCTCGGGTTTTGCATTGCGAGCTCTCGCTCCACGTGCTCCGAGTTGCGCTGAGCTAACGCACTCTCCTCCGATTTCCCATTTACCCCCAATCCCGAAACTCATGTTGTTGCGCGCCAGACACCCGGTAGACACGGATTATTTTTTTATAGTATACCCAATCACAATTGTACCGCCCCCCCCCCCCCCCCATGAAAAAATAAAGGGGTAATCGGTTTCTGAACAATGGCATTTGGAAACCGGTCAAATCCGTCTCTGTCTGACTCGGACGCGCGAGAAGTCGTAGCAGACCGCTTTGCCGAAACCATCCAAGAGACAGCACAATGGGTTTCGGGGAAGGGGCTCGCCACAGACGGCGGGCATTCGTTACGGCAAGAAGCGGCCCCTTATAGCCGCCCGCTCCCTCCGTAAGAAGGGGTACGTCTATCGACGTTCACGCCCCTTTGTTACGAATGGCCACCCGCCGATTCTCGACTGCGGCAAGTGGAGGGAAAGAAGGGCTTTGTGCCGCCGCCATTATTCCACGGCGCGTGGCATCGAGACGTGGAAAGTGCTTCGTCATGGTTTCTCCTGCCGCCGCCGAAAGTGGTCTCTCCGCTTCGCAGCTCACAAAGCGTTCCCCCTTCTGGGCCCTCGCGAAAGAGGGAAACGCTTCCGGTGTAAGAATCGTGTTTGGGCAGTTGGGTGAACGTCGCTCCATTCTTCATTCGGCTGCGGAGCGTGTAGTCGGCGGCGATTTGAGGAATGGTTTGCGTGCGGCGACGATTGTATGCCGACTACTGGTTCCTGGACGTCGGGAGTCGCGCTCTTCGGGAGGAGCGATCGGTCTTTAAGTGCGCAGTGCGGATTCGCGCGCCTGTCATCTTACACGGGATCTGGAAGAAGAGTCTCATTGCGGAAGGGGGCATACGTGAGGTTGCACGGTTGGAGGCAAGGATGGCCCTATACTTCGTTTCACCCAAAGTCTGAGCGCAACCGACGTTACAGGCTAATGGAGTCAGTCAAGCACAACCGAAAGTGCACCGTCACTGCACTGGTGCTCGTCGTCTTTGGGCGTTGGCTCTCATCAGTTGAACAAACCATGCAAAATGAATGCACCGTGATACTGCGCTTTTTTAGAGCGCAGCTCAGGCGCCCGTTTCCAAGTTGAGCGGCGTCGCCGTCGCCGTAACCGCGCGTTGCAGTATGGGACGTTTCCCATGATGACGTCACACGTGACGTCACGTCTGGCGTCACGAGGGCCACGAGTGACGTCAAGAGGGTCATGAGTGACGTCACGTTCATGACTTCACACGAAAATACCCTCCCCTCCCTCCTCCTCCTCCAAGAGCTGCGCTCTAATCTGCAGCATACAGAGAATGGACCTTTTCCGAGTAGCTGTTCTGCGCACGCGCGAGCGCCCGATGCCAAGCGGCGGAAGTTGAAACCAAAAATCAAGGAAATTCGGAAGGAGGCTGTACATCAGCGAGTAGCAAACGTAATTCGCAGCATACATAAAATTGTGTTACGCAAAAAAAGAAAGCGGACGGAAAGAATAACACGACGTTTAAGGGACGCCACGGATGCCCCACTTGGACGGCGCGCTGGGCACACCGCTGCTCAGAGGAACGAAGAAACTGGTAGCGTAGCTCCCATTATCGATTGGTAGCGCAGGTAGGTCCCTTCCTCGATTTTTAGTTCGCGCAGCCACCGCCTGGTGCCGTCGGTATGTGAAAAAGGTCCATTGTAACCGTCTTTCATTTTTCTTTTCTTTTTTTTCTGTGCGTGATTAATAACGCCGGTAATAGCAAACGTAAAAAAAATGGTGAGCGTCTCATGACGATGCATTTTTTTTTGTGCTCTTGATGTTCTCCATCGAGTCGTAGCGTTGGCTGCGCTCGGACATGGTGTGAACTTGTCATGTGAGAAGGGCACGTTATTTCTGAACATGTCCTATATAATCCTTTCCAGAGCTTATAACCAGAAAAAAATGCTGAGTCATCGTGCTGTTGACGCTTGCTCGGCGTGTGATACGCCGCATACGAAACTCACTGTGCATGTATCAGGAGACGGTCCACAACCCCGCAAAAGCACGCAATCGGCAATTATTAGACCGGTCTATACTTGCATGGTTTAACTACAGGGTGAAACAGGAGACGCAGGGCAATGAGAAAAATTCGGTTTTTATGTCCATCAGCGCTACGACTTGGTCAGCCTGCCACGGACGACGAGTCTCCCACTGTAAAAATTTGCCAGGAACGAACTCGCTACCTGGGGAGAGCGTAAAGTAAGAAAGAGCTTAGCCATCCGTATGGGAACGCAGTGAGCCACCGAGTGCAAAGCGAACGGCGCCGTTTCGCACGAGAGACAGAGATGGCGCAAGTGGTCGCGACGCCAACTGCCGCCAACGAACGAGCAGACGAGGAACTGCAGTTCCTGGCGGTTACCGCGCCTGTTTTTGTTTCTGTGACTGTCGCCGTGCGGAACGCGCGCCGCTTTTGAGTCGAAAGGATCGTCTGCTAAAGTGCCGGTTCTCGCGCTCGTATACTGTTCGTTGGCGGCGTTCGTTGCGCCATCTCATGTCTCCCGTGCGAAACGGCGCCGTGTTGCTTGAAGACCGGTGGCGTCGCTGCGTTTCCATAGGAGCTCAGCCTTTTTCTTTCTTTACTTTTTCCTCAGGTAAACGCCTGTTCCTGCAGATTTTACGAAAAAACTGCACCATCTGTGGGCAACGCTGCACAAAATCGTACGCGATAGGTTAAGAAACCGAATTTTCCGGTCGATTTAAAGGATTCTTGCCGTCTCCTTGTTTCACCCGGTAGAATACGCGGAAACACGGACAAAAAAATTGTCGTGTATGTTTATACAGCCAGAACTTGGTCTGCCTCCAGGGGCGACGAGTCTCCCAGCTGTAGATGAGCAATCTAGCTAGTGCAGATACAACTGCTGGCCTGGGGTCTTTAACGTGCACCACGCAGTAGTGATACACGACTGCACGCCGGTACGATGCTCATCCAGATCGAAACGGGCAGGGAGTGGGTGTGAACCCAGGATCCTGGGTTCTGCAGCGCGAGCTTTTGCTCCACGTGCTGCGAGCTGGTGTACGCTAAAACCACTCGGCCACCGATCCCCCGCAAACACGGACACACATGCTTAAACGAGTAAATTCACGGCTCATTCGCTGCTCTTGATTTGCTGAGCCACTGATAGCGTGCGCATAAATATATGATGCACGCCGTGACATTGCGCTTTTGAATATACTCGATCGGTTGCATCGGCTCGTAGTGTCGGCTGCGTTTTGAATTTAAGTTGGTACAAAGTTTACAATACCTCGTTTTTGTTTTTTTCGTTTTGAAGCAGAGTCAACCCTTCTAAGCTTCAATTATCACCTCCAGTGATGCTTATATTTAATTCTTGTGACCCGGTGAATGACAGACAATCAAATGGTACTGCCCTTTATTGACTATTTCAATAATCGACTTCTGCTGCTGCTCCTGCGCGCTGCTATTATTATCTTCTGGTCTGTGGAACGCGTTCTGTGCATGCGCGGTGAAGTCTGTTTTGCGCAATGTCGCAGACGCCGCGCAGGCGTCCACAGCCAATTCACTCTGCAGTATTCGCATTGGTGATATTATTCTTTCGTAAGATTTTGTTCAATACTAATGTGCTCACTGCAAAGCACAACAGCAATCCTATCCACATTTTTAACGACTCTTTCAACTTCGAATGCAGTCACGTCGTATCGATAATTATACCAATAGATTTTGCAGATACTTTCTTTAAACCGAAGTCCATAAAATACATTCAATAGAAATATCATAGAATTTCTATCGCCACATATGAATAAACTTTCTGTCACCATATTTCTATAAGACTAGTTTTGATAAAATAATGAGATGAAGTGCGGAAGCGACATTACATCTAGTTGAAACCTCCTTGCGGAGGCAGCTTTTTTCCACTGTGTCTAATTATCATCGCCTCTTGCAGTGCTTTACAGTTGGAGATTCAGTTCACCAACCCTTGTGAAACCACATTTCGCATAAATTATTGACAGGAAAAAATCAGCATACTTATAATTTTTTTATCATCAAGGGTGGTCCTTCTTGGTCAGATGATTGCTTTCAAGAGTAAGGTATATATTTGGCGGTGGAGCAGTCAACGCTGCTGAATTACTAGTGTTATGAGCGCTTCGTGGCGTGTGCATTTTTAATTTCTGCATATGTGCGCACGGCAAGTGGCGAGTGCATGTTTGAATGAATGTATGAATTTATTCTGACAAACCTTAAATCAATGTTCTGGATTTAATTTTTTTTTGCGCAAAACAAGCCAGTTGTCTGTAGAACGGGCATATATACGTTGTCAGAAGCTCTACCTGTTTTATATACAATTTCCATCCAATCTCTATAGGCTAAGTTCTATAAAAAAACCTACAACAATACCAGCCAAAAAAAAAATCTATAGACAGTGGAAACATTTTTTTAGAATATCTATAACCTCTGCGCACCATTTTCCATAGACATTCTGTTGAAAGAGTTTAAATATCTTTGCGATACAGTCGCTGACAGCTTAAAGCGACACTAACAGGGTATTTATGCTCGCCAAGGTTTTTATTTGTACATGACATATGAGAGCCAAACTAGTCCGAACACACTTTGCAACTCAAAATTCGTTTTTTTCTTTTTCGTTCGAAAATTTCCGATTGAGAACTGGCGGGTTTGAGTCGCGCTCTGCTTTCTTCTCCGTGGTCACGTGCCGTTTTCTATGGTTTAGACACAACCATCAAATATAATTCAAAGTCGTGGTCATCGAAGGCACACACTCAATATTAAAGATATAAAAAACATATGATACCATTTTTTGCTACTTCTAAAAAGTTGAAAAAAGCTGCAATACGCTGATTGAAAAAAAAAACATAAAAAAAACACAGCCACGTGAAGAGATTCTAAAAGATTTTTAGGCACTCGCTCGTTAGATGTCGAAAGGGTGTGAACATGCTTTTAAGGCCCGCGCTTGAGTACGCAGTCGCTTTGCAGTAGCGCTAGCAGTAAACGACCGCTCAAAAGAAAAAAAAACTTTATACATTTTTTTAACACAGTGCATATTATGCGAGACGGAGTCTGGAATGAAGTCAAGAGCATTGCGTGCAGTGACCCGCGCGGTCGAAGTCACATCTCGAGAGACAGTAATTGCGACGACCAATCGATGAGCGCGTTTCCCCCGCCACGGGCACGCACCTCCCTCCCTCCCCTCCAATCACGCCACAAGACAGATTGTTCCATCGCCGCTGGCCGCCCTGACTCTCGGAGCAAACCGCAAGGAGCAGGTGACTCATCATTATTCCGGTAGCATCAGTTCATAAGAGCGCCTCGTTGAGAGCGCTCGCGATATTGCCAAACGTGGCTACCGACGGTTGCAATGTTTATAAACAAACAGATTTTTTTTTTTTTTTTACAGCGGAGTTGTTAAGGGCTGGTTTCCCCAGGATCGTGTCCCCCGCAAAGAAATGAAGACACCGAACTCTGGACACCTACCGCCATCTATGAGCGACGGCGGCAAGCCACGTATCTGGTCTGCCGCCGTCGCTCATCGATGGCGGCAGCCTTTCCACTCTGGCTTGCCGACTTGCGGCCGGCCATTATTTTTTACTGTACAGCTCCGCTGGTCTTCCTTCTTCACCAAAGTGGAAAGGCTGAAAGTTTTTTACTATTGGGGAGGAATAGACAACCTTAGATTAAAGATGGGTCAATCTCAAACCATGGGGAGCGTGTGCAATATAAAGGCGGACGCCATCTGCGGAGATTGGTCGCAAGTGCGCATGCGCTGCGTTGTCGGGTGGCGAGGAGGACAGCGGGCAGAAAGGCGGAGGCGTTTGCAGACGATCAACGTTTTCGGCACCTCTTCGCAGGCCGTGTTCCAAACGCGGCCCATAAACCACGTGACCTCGATCGAGCAGTTGGAAACTCTCCGCAATGCGTCCTCTCTGGGGAAGGAGATCACACCTGTCGAGCCCCTAGTGGCTAACTTTAGAACTACAGCCATGAGGACAGCAACAAACAAGAAAGACGCTCTGGCTGACATGGCTAAACGCGTGCGTCAGCGTTTTGCTGCTGCTCGTGTTCTCTCGTCGCCCGAAAAGAGGATCTTCTCTAGTGTCCCGCGTGAACAATGCGGCCACAACCTGCTCAGCAGCACAAAGGCCGAAGTGAGCCGATCTCGCATCCTCTGACGATTTCACTTTCGACAGCGATCTGACTTGTCGCCTTTCGCCATCGTCACTTCTGTTCATTGTTAACAATTTTTAACGCGACGGCGTTAAGGAGCACTTGTCGCAGGAAATCGGTGGCGTGGCAGAAAAGCAGGTGTCGGTGGCGTGCCAGGAAAATCCTGATTGGTCGATAGGGTTTGACGTCAAAGCCACATGACCTCGCGCGGGAATTTCAAACCACTCTCAACGCTCACGTAAAACGTGAGGTCACACGTGGAATGAAAGTAATGAAAAAACATGGCATGTAATGCGAATTAAAGGCCGCCGCATGTCTTAAATGCTTTCACTTTACAAAATAATTCATTTGCTTAAAATAATTTAATTTTAGGCTGTATTCGATTTTACGACTCTTCGGCTGCGAGCCAGACACGCTACTGACTAGGCCACGCAAGGCACTTTTTCTTTTCTTTATTCTAGGCCACGCGTAAGCACGCTTGCGCGCTTCAAAACGAGCGGGGTTTATGGTTTTTTTTTCTTTTTTCTTTTTTTAAGTTGTGCCGTACTCCACGCCATACCGAGGAAAATGGCGTAAGGAATCAAGTCCACAGATTTTTTGTTTAGTAAACTCCGAGCTCCGGGAAAACAAGCTGGACAGAGCAGACCCCATGACTCCGATACCCTCGACACTATTCATTGACCGTCTAAGGAACGCAGTGCGAGGCTTTCTTACATTCAGGCATCTTGCCTCGTCACTCGTCGATATTTATTTATTAAAGAGTGTGCGAATAACGGTTCCATTCGAATAACACTGCGTCATTCATAACTTACGCAGTGGAAGGGAAAGCCACGACAACCGGTTCACAGTCTTCAAGCTAGGAATGACACTGAGCTATTCGATTCAAACCGATATACCCACCGGGCAACGAAGTTTCGTTTGACAAGTGGCGCCATCTCATGGGGATATTTTGAAACTCTGAGGCGGCCCGTGGAAGCGACCATGGGACCCAATCTTGAGCTTGAGTCGCCGAGCGCCGTTCCGATTTGTGACGCAGAGCTCGCGTCTAATCGCTCGGTGACATGGACTTCTCAGAGTTGCCCTTTTTGGCCACCAGCCGAGCTGTCTAACAGCCGACCGAGGTGCCTCCAGTCATTGTTCTGGGCCTATTTGCACACCTCTATAAAATATTTATGCATACACATGGTCAAAATTAAATAGTTACTAGCGTTTTGTGCATAATGATGCAATCTTTTTATCGTGTTCTTAGACTATAAACAATAAAAATAAAGTTATAGGCTACTGTCTCTGGCAAGCGAACTATACCATGACAGCTTTCGGCGTGCTCGCAATACAATGTGAAGTCTCCCTTCATCCTTATCTTATTTTTTGGCAACAGATACCTTATACATCGGTCTTATTCACAAAAAAACAACAACAATATTATTGGTGTTTACCGGCGCTGCCTTGTGCAGGTCGGTGTGCGTTGTGCGAGTGCATTTGAGGAACTTGAGGTAAATTTCGTGGGTCCTTCTTTTTTCTGAAGTAACGGCACTAAACTAATTTGCAATTAGCGGTTCTTTTTCGAATACTGTCTCATTTATTTAGTGCGACCGGGTTCTTGTAAAATATGATAACTTTTTGTTACTTTGTTTTAATATAGGTTTTAACATCATTTTATACATTGTTTTTCGTTGGTTGTACGTATTTCCTTCACGCCCAGCCATTTATACGTGTATGTGTTAAACTCAATGTCATTTACAGAGTGCTTTGTTGTTGTTGGAACTTATGGTTAATTTTTTGTTTGATTTATTTTCTTGTACAGTTTGCGATGCAGCGTTCACCTCTTGTCTTAATTAGCCACCCATCAGGCGGCTGGCAATATCGTTAAATAAATATGATGCGTTTGAACCTAGCTCTCGTATCGTGCCCAATCAAGGAAGTGTATTTTTGGCGTGGCGTTGGACGTACCGGTGAAGTGTAGCGATATTCGACAGTTTTAGTGGACCGCACGCTAACCGCTTTGCTTACACAAATAAATTGCGGGTCGTGAGCGCGCATGCGCGGAACGCAATAGAAGGGCTAGCGTGCCGCGGTACGCACGCAACGCTGGGGATTTTGCGTTGCGAGCTATCGGGCCTCGCGAGAAGCTCTCGAGAGATCTCGGAACCAGCGAGAGCACCGGTTTCAAGATGGCGGTTACGTCGACTGGAGCAGCAAGGGCGACGTGGTGTTCGTGAAGTTCAGTGTTATGTTAAATTTTGTGGCGTTCAGCTCGGCAATTCTTTCCGGAACCTACCGCAGTCGAATTAGATTGCCGTGCAGCTGAAGGGGTGCATATTGAAAATGTTCACCGCTCGCAATGCGCGTGAACGCTGCGATCTGCTCAACGCTAAGCCCCTTCGCGCAGTTCATCGCCGAAGTGCGAACGACTCTTCAAAAAATCGTCCAAGTTGTCGCCATGCACTGGACAGGTAATGAGTCGCTACCCGCGATAGCATTTAAAAAATGTGCTGTTTCCACTGGACGATCGACGAAGGCTCCGTGATCGAATTTGGCTACGTTTTCGTACTCTAGCCTCCGTTCCCCAAATAAAAGCGCGCTTGACCAGGCAGCTGCGGCGCTGCGGCTTGATTAATTTGAAATAAAATGTTTTGAAACCTTTTTCTGTTTTACATATTTATTTTGAGGTGTATGGCGGTGCTGTAAGCACGCGGAATTCTACGGCTAATCAAGATCATGCGAGATGTTCACTGGGAACCGTTTACGGAACGCAACGACTAAAATCGGTCCGAGAAAGGAGTCTCAGCGTACGCAATACTATTAACGTATTGCGTACGTAAGATCCAGGCAACGCTATACTAGAACTGTCTATTTTACACCTCAAAGTTATGTTACCCTAAAGAAAGAGAGTAGACAATGGCACTGCCAGTCAAGAGAGCGCCGAAAACGAAACGCCAACGCGGTAATACAAGCCCTCAGACACACGCCTTTACATTCCTTCGTGCACGATTTTTCTGATGGAGTCAGGTAGAGTTTTTCAGATGCTTCCTTGTGCTTCGAAACGATTTTAGCGTGGGAAAGACAAACAAAAAACATATATGTATAAGGCTGCCCCTGGAAACAAATAATTAATTTGATTAATTTAATGAATCCACATATTGCCGCCTGCCTACATGGTGGTAAAGAGAGCCAAGAACAATCGTTTTGTTTAAAAACAACCGAACCAGCAAATGAAAACAAACGATTTAACACGATAGATTAGGGAGAATTCAAATGAAATTTGAGTCACTCATTGAGTTCACGATGAACGATGAAGATTCCCTTAAAAATACATTTAGGTAAAAGTCCTAAAATTGTTTACGAACCCCTCACACATGTCAATATATATTTTTTGTTTCGAGCTTAGATACCTATTGTAGAAACATCCCTTTCCGATGAAGTTGCTCGCTGCTATACTTCGTTTCAGCTTCTGTCAGAGCGCAGCCAAAGGCTGAGGGACGGTTCAGCAACTTCGAGAAGAGCATTCATACGCACCACAAAGTAGTCCGCAAAAGTTTTTTTTTAAATAACTCTTTGTGTGTAAACATTGTACAATATTCCAGATGTGTACTGCTGGAAAGGGTTTGCAACTAAAGGAAATTAAATATCTGAAGTATATGTTTTATTAATATATGTAAATGCATGTTATTTGGAGAAAACACGTACATCTCCTGACAACACTGCTGCAGCGCTCAGTTTTTTTGTAGCAATTTCGTTTCCGTAAGGGCCGACTCATATGGTTCTTCGCTTCGCTGCACGGTAGAAACGAGAACCGTCAGGCAAGCAAACAAACAACGAATAACAAGGAGTTGCAGAATAATTTACGGGATTGGCGACTGTCAACGGGGCACAAACACCACGTCTCCGTTGTTTCCAGGATCGTCGAAGATCAAAATTAAAACACAGTTCGAAGATGGGCCTCAATCACGGGGCCCATCTTACCAAGGACACTCCGGAAAGTACGTTCACGCAGTTCACGCAATGCAACGGCCGAAATTTCCTCTACAACGCTTTCGACCTGTATGTGCACGCTTCCACAAATGCGTTATAAACAAGAAAAGCGTCCGGGCCACTACAATTCACTAATACGCGGCGAAATCAGGGCATCCTTTTACCTGCCGATCACAGTTGAACGCCGAGAAGCTGGTGGAAAGGACTGCGCCTTCGAGCCCTGGTATATCCAGACAATACAAGGAAACATCAACGGCCGGGTCACCGAGCACCTTCCAACGTGTTCTTACATCTCGAAACTGTGCCGAACAGGTGGAAAGCTCGGACACAAACGCCAGCGGCCAGCGTCCGTACTGACATCCCCTATGACTAAATTTCAGAACGTGAAAGGTCACTTTTTAAACCTGTAGCGGACGATACCGTTGATACACCCGTAGCAGACGAAATACTCGGCGAGCGCGGGCGGCGCGGACGACCATCCGAGCAGCGGAGTGATACAAAAGTGCAGGCGAGATCACGTGACCTATTGCCGGCGTGTGATTGGCTCTGGCTACACGTAGCTTTGGCTGCGCTCGGACGGAAGCTGAAACGAAGTATAGTACAGCTTTTTTTGTTTTTTGTCTTCAGTTGCGGTCACACTTTTAATGCATCGTACAAAAGACCGTCTACAGACACTGTCTGTAGAGACAGAGCTTGTCTCCTTCCTTAGAACACGCTCGCGTCCGCAGGTAATTATGTCATCATGTCTGCAGAAAAACGCCGTGTCTTTTGGACGACGAAGGAGCAGCATGACCGATTTTATTCGCTCGTTGAGTCCTTGATGAATGTGGGACATTTCTTTTGAAAATCATTTAGTTAAAGGTCTTAAGAATTGTTGCGGAATCCCTCGAACCAAAACATGCCAACGTATTCTCTCTTTCAAGGATATACTGGTCGCAAAAAAAAGACACACAAAAAAAAAACACATTGATTTCTGTCAGGATCGCTGAACGACAATACAGCTGTGTTATAAGGGACGCTGTTACAATTCCCACGCGTTACAAAAAAAAAAAGAAAAATCTTCGGGAATGGGTGGAACGTCAGCAATGAGGCAAGCATAGACTTCGATCGACAAACAAACCTGACAGTCGCTACTATTGATTGCGACGAGCGCGGCCGAAAACTGAAATGATGAATGCGGCCAGTGTCTAATCGACCCGCCGACCGCACATACAGAGTGCGCATTTAGTTTTAACCTGCGGAGGGAAGGGACCAAAGAGGAATGGCTACATCCGGCTCGTTTTTATTTTCCGAATTGAGCCCCATAATAAAAATTCCCGATGTCTTGCCACGTCCTGCAATTGAACTGCGGCGTTAGCTCTAGGTGGTATTCACTGGACGCCATATTTGAGGTGACTGCACATAGCGCATGCTCGGGATGAGTTCTTATTTATGGTTTTCAAAAGAACACAATCTTGATGGTGTGCAATGTGCGTGTTGAAAGCATTGTGGAAGCTTGCCGTGAGCACGTGCTCAGCAGCAACGACCTCAGCTATGGCCGCCAATGAATACCACCTATAGACACACTTTGCTTTTACACACAGTATACGCTGCGGTGTACAAAAAAAACACTAAAATAAAAAGCTATATAACCTAATAGAGCACGTCTTTTGTCACAAAATAAAAGTTTCACAAACTTTTTTTTGCATTATTTCTTGGCGCGTATTCACGATGTTATGGTGCGTTTACACTTGCGAATTCGTCGGGCGGATATCCGCGCCGGTGGCGAGCCGATTTTGGAGCCGGGTGGCGAAATCCGCTCGGCGCTGGCGGAAAATCTGGATCGGTCCGGGACCCCTATCCAGAGTTTTCACCAGCGACGAGTCGATTTCAACACCCAGCTTCAGAATCCGCTCTCCGCCAGCGCGAATCCACCCCCGAATCCGCAAATGGAAACGCGCCATTAAGCGGAATTTGGGTGGAGTTCACCGCATCGCTTTATGCTCCGCCCAGTAGTACTGGATCGGCTTGGCTGCTCGACTGAACACGTTCAGAAGCCTAATATTTCTTTGCCGCGACCACTAATATCTATTGTTGTAGGCTGGATTGCGGATCGACGCTTGTCTTGCTGGGGTAAACCTGCACCACCGGGCGCCATCACTGGACACCAGCTAATGCAAAGGACTCCATAGAAAAAAACGACAAAAAGGGCCGTAGTCGACAATGAAACTTTTCGGCTGCTTCACGGGAGCCTGTCAAATAGCTCGTGCACAAACAGTACAACTGAGAGCCTTCGCAGTTCTTATAAATAAATGTTTTGCGGTAAAGAGTTCCTCTGCATGGGCGAAAAATGCAGTGCGGCTCAATGAGACAGAAGTTACTTAGAGTGGCCACGGAGTCGGTGGCGGTTTCGATGAATTGGGTTTAGCAGACAAGATTGAAGGCTTTGCTACGAGAAATTTGCTCACTCCCTAAAACATCGCTGTCAATATGAAACTTCTTCGACATACAGGGAATCGGTGGCCGAGTGGTCTAGCGCACACCAGCTTGGAGCACGTAGAGCGAAAGCTCTGCGTGCTCCAAGCTGCGTGGTGCACGTTAAAGACCCCAGGCTAGTCGGCTGTACCGCACTGGCTAAATTGCTCATCTACAGCTGAGACACCAGACGCCCACTGAGGCAGACTAACTTCTGGCTGTATAAACATACACGCGACAATTTGCTTTTCGCACATCGTCACACCAAGTAAGACAAAATGTATCACGCCCAGTTCAATGAACTGCTTATCAGTGAAGTGTCGAAGCGTCGGGTTCTTTTGGGACGCGCAGCTCAAAGAATTTAGGAACTATGGTTTATTTAATATTTTAAACGCTTTTTGTTTTTGTTTTATTAAGGTGAAATTAAAGGGGAAACTGAAAACTACGGCATTCAAATTGTAGTTAGAAGCCGCTGCAATCGACTGTGTGCATCTGCTTGCTGCAAGCAATATTGGCGCATCGCAACGACAGAAAACGCTCATGTGGAATGAAGCCTCGCGATCCTTGCCGCCTCGCCGCTAGCGGCAGCGATTGCGGCCGCGGAATCGCTGCATGTGAAACCCGCTTTAGCCCCTCTACCTCGTTGGACGGCAGCCAAAGCTACAAGCGCGAGTTAGCCCGCGTTCCTGGCTTTGACAGCATTGAGTTATTATAATGTACGCTAGAGGTTCAACTGGTGCTAGTGTTTATGCAACTTCCGGGAGGCAGATTGAAGCAGGCGGCAACCAGCCTAGTTTTGCGGTAACCTACCAACCGGAAAATATAGAGCATTGTTTTATTTTCTACACTGATGCTTATCTCTTCTGGGATGTGTTACAATGAACTGCTGAAAGCAGATTTAAATATAAGTGCCATATACAATCCGTTTTCTACTTTTAAACCCGAATGACGAGCTTCCTTATGATCTGTTTACCCTGATGGGTTTGCGTCAGTCTCTCGAAAACCAGAACGATCGACAGAAATGCTGACGAATTTTACTGAATCTGCATCACATGTACGAAGTGTATTTGACCATCTCGATGAACACCCAGACTGGTATGCTTCTCTTAAATCGATGTATTCATCTTCCGTACTTTCCAAACGTAATATGCAATACAAAACACTGTTGAGTTGTGATATCGCACTCGAACCTATGAGTGAAACGAAACCCCCATGGCGGAGTGACCTTAGATGACCGAAATGTATGTCGGCACGTCTACATGGCATCTGGCGACAACCTTGGTGTGCCGTGATTGCAAGTGCCTTTTGTTTCCCAGAAAAGCTGTTTATGGCTAGGGTTCCGTGGATTTTTCGCGTGCGTGGCCAAAAACTCTACACTCGCACCGCCGCACGCGCCGCACGTGCACGGCTTTCCCGTATAAAGGATTCGAAGTAAATAACCAAAATAAAGCGTTGATAAACGCGCATGAAAGATGCCATTTTGTTTTAGGCTTTTGCTTTAGAATAGTTACTGCTGCAGACGCCGGCACGTGCGGCGCGTGGAACACCATTCCCTGCATTCTCCTTGATGCTTGGGTAATTTAGAAATACGTCTATTCAGTAGATTAGGTTATCCATAGGCACCATTTTCAAGATCAGTAGACTTTCAAATAGATAATAAATGTTTCTCAAAGATTTGCCGCTGTGCGACCCGCGTCGGCCATGTCTACGCTCGCACCGCCCTCTCTTTGTCGTCGTTCCAAGCGCTTGCGTGCCTAGTTTCTCTTCCTTCCGCTCTACCGTGGTGGCAGTCCCGTCGCGCGTGTCTAGTTTCCTCCGGCTCCTCGGGGGCGGGCCTGTGTCGTCGTGCTAAACAGCCTTCGCTGTTCATCCACCTTGACAAAGTGGCACATGATGTCTCATGATGGAATGGCATTAGATTTTCTGGCATCATTTCATGGAATAAACAAAAATAAAAAAGGATCGGCGGCCAATGTGGGCTACCACACGCTAAGCGCACACCAGCTCGGAGCACGTAGAGCGAAAGCTCGCACTGCAGAACCCAGGGATCCTGGGTTCAATCCCCAACCCTGCCCGTTTCGATCTGGATGAGCATCGCACCGGCGTGCGGTCGTGTATCACTAGTTTCACTATTGCGTGGTGCACGTTAAAGACCCCAGGGCTAACGGTTGTGCTGCACTGGCTGACATTTCTCATCTACAGCTGGGAGACAAGTCGCTCGTTGAAGCAGACTAAGTTCTAGGCAGTATAAACATACACATCCCACAAGTTTTAACAAAATATCGCGTATATATGTACTATTCTGGCGCATGGTTCATAAAAAAATTAAAAAAATCTAGTTCCACAATTAATGGACTTACTCATAGAACATAAAAAAA
>JAZHYW010037459.1:0-61107 GCA_037355805.1 Ixodes ricinus
TTTTGTCCATGGCTGCACAACGCTTGGTTGATGCAGCTGGTCCTTCAGCTGGATCTCACTGTCAACCAATAGGGCCTAAGAATAATTAAAAGAGACAGGAGCAACGACCTCAAACCTTAATCTGAACGCACATCGCGCCTATTGTTCAGTTATTTTTCATTCGCTTTTGATCACGGAACCTTCTCGTTCCAACTCGGTGACTCGGCTTGCCAAAGGTTACGGTTATTCAAGGCCATAACCGCGAATTGGAGACGGCGGAAATGTATTTTAGTGTGACTGGCACATGGTTCGTGTAATCCTTACTGCGTAACAGTAGGCCTGCATTCACCAAATTATCCACTTGCAATGGTGGTTTTAGTACAACGACTGACGCATAATATACAATTTAATAATATCCATAAAACGAATTCAAACAAATCTGCACAACGAAAATGATACATATTCATACAGGAAACTGGATAAATGTCCCTACGAGTTTGATAAAAGCCCTTACAACAACTTTGATAAATAATCATACAATAAAACGGAAAAACGTTCAAAATAACTCATTTTGACTGAGTGTTCCGCATATGCTCATAGGACAGACATAGCGAATCGTTTGCTCTACGCAAAACTTACGATGGATCCGTTTTGCGGGTAGTAACCCTTTATACATACGTCAGAACGCACAGAAAAAGCAACAGAGGAATTGAACAGTGCGTTGGCAAACGTGCGGTTGGCAAACGTGCAGCTTGCAGAACGCAGGCGACAAGACATACATCGACGGTCGAAAAACGTAATAAAGAAAAGTAAAATCAAGCAAGCCCTAAGCTGGGATTACAGTCAACGCACGTAGCGCACAAGTCAGTGCCACAAATCGCAACTTCCGTGCATTTGCCCAAAGGCCCCAACTATTGCCTCTGTCATAATCACGAATTTGGTTTACACCATTGTGCGAAATAATTACGGACGCATTAATGAAAACACTATATGTCAGCATTCTTGCGTCATAATGCCGCGCGTATGACCGAGATGGAACGCTTCTCCGTACATCTAGAAGATTCGTGTTTATTCTTATACCCCGAGTGTAAAAGACTGCCGATTCATTCACTCTCGCGCTAGCCAAGCTGTTACGCCGATGCACCGTCGCTCGGCGCTGCCGCCGCGGCGAAATTTTACATCATCATCATCATCGGCGTTCGTTCTTCCTTTTGTTTCTGGCACAAGTTCGCGGATTAAACCTTTTCTCTCAGTTCATATTATTCCGCATCTCGTCGCCTTCGTCTGTGACAATATATGCTTTCTGATTTTCACCATAACCAATCATTCAGCCATCGTTAAATCGTAAACGCTCGTAGACGTCTTCACAGACGTTTATCAGAACATTTTGTGAAGACAATCGTAAGCTTTTCAAATATCATTTACTTCAGTATCACGAAGAACATCACGAAGTGAGTGATTCTATGTTACTTTCGGGTATATACTGTTCGAACCTCAGGCAACCTTTCATGTTGACGTACCCTCGAACACGAGGTACAGTCGCGGACGATAGGAAAAAGCCGACCGCGTGGTTCCGAAGACCTCCGGTGCTATCTGACCGAAGAAAACTGATGGATCATCGAGGCTGTTGTGTGAACAAACGGCATTTCAGGGGCTGTTCAGTTTATCTCATTACTCTCCACCTGGTCGGCATTGCTGAATCGACACCAATAGCAATATTGCTCGGTGAAGCAAAATAAACAGCTTATCGCTATCTCTCCCGCGAACTCATTACCAAGTTTACGAGAAATGACCGTTCCACCGCCGACATGGTGTGGTATTCAGCCAAGCTCGATTTTGACTTTTGTCGAGGAACACCTCTAACTCGACGAAAACATCATAGCTCAGCGACAGCTGGCCAAGCGCGGAGTGACGACAAAAATAAACAGCCGCTGAAGTCTCCATAATAGTTTAAATTTCTTCTGATAGACAGCGCGGCAGGCCTTCGGTACGAAATCTCAGGAGGCTTGATGTCCAGATTTCAGTATTTAACCTCCGCAAAAACGCACATCCTATTAATAGAGTCAGAGGAACAAGCTTGTTACCCAATGTTTTCAGTGAAGCTGAAGAGCAAAAGTTAATTTCATCGATGACGTGCGGGTAATAGAGCGAACGATATCTTTAACCGATATCGTCGATATTCGGATTCACTGCGTAAATGTGAGAATGCCGTGCTGTCATAGAACAGTGGGCATAGGACTGAAAATAGCGGCCGAGCGGTGAAACGAGGCGCGTTCGGGGGTATTGAAAAAGACGAAGTGTGCGGGGGTCGCGAGAGCGGGACGATCGGCCAGGGATGTGAGAATGTGGTGTCGAGAGAACTTCAACCGGGCTCCGGGCTGACTCCACGACGGTGATCTGAGCCACATTCATCAGCAGAGGAGAGCGAGTGAAAAGTTAACGACACTCTACAGCTTGAGGGGATAATTGACTGAGTTATTTCACCCTTGGAATGAAGAGCGTGCTGGTAAGGGTAATATAATTAATGGGAAGAACATAAAACACAAAGACGGACAAGACGATTTCCCATCTTGTCCGTCTTTGTCTTTTATGTTCTCCCTGTTATAATTATATTATTTTACCCAAGCGTCACAGTCGTCACGTCAACGACCAAGAAAAGGACGTCTGAACATCAGCACAGCAATATCGGCAGCGTGCCAAGAAATGCCGTATAATCAACCACAACTTTACACGTGCAAGCTATGACTTCCATCAGAGCTTGCGTGGCATCCTAGACGCGAAGAAATACCGGATTTAAAATATTACTGAGATCAGCAAGCTTGTTCATCTTTAAGAATGGCGGCTCTCAACTTTTGTTTGTTTGTTAAATAGTATGTTTGACGAGGACTGTACTTGAATCATTAAAATTCAGAAACATGAGCAATACAGGTGCTCAAATGCATCTTCAAAAATATATTGAACAACATACATCTACCGGAACATATTCGAAAAGTGAGTGGGACTTTTAGAATAGCCATGTCGAAACATTCCACTAAATTCCAAGCAGTTGCGTATATCCCGGGCCCAAAATTTCCTACATAAAATACGCAAAACTGCGGTATACCCGCCCTTAGATTGAAAACCATGGATAGGCAACTGATCAGGTTTACGAACTTGTCGAGCTGATTGGTTCCACTAACTGTATATAGGCCCAGGAACAGAGCATGTAAAAGACTGCGTTTTAAATATTGCCGAACTCTATGCTGCGTGTGCTTGGAGTTCGTCGAACCCATCCGGCATGACAGCATCGAAAATCTTCAGTTCAGTCGAAAATTTCGAACCTAGCCATTGAATATTCTAAATTCGAACATTGAGTTAAAATTGAAAGATGTTTACAAATCTGTGTAATGCGAAACTAGAGCGCATCTCTTGAGGAGGAGGGGAGGGTATGCTCCTCCTCCTCCTCCTTGCCCCTCCTCCTTTCGCTCCTCTCCTCCTCCTGCTAAATTTAGCGGGGAAATTGAAGTCACGTAACCTCAACAACAATTCAGTTTTCCCGCTAGATGTAGTGGGGAAAATGATGTCACATGACATCGTGTCACGTCACCCATGAACAAATTGAGTTTCTCCGCTAGATTTAGCGGAAAAATTGACGTCACATGACCTCAACACTAATTCAATTTCCCGCTAAATTTAAAGGGGCGGTTACGCCGACGGCGACGCCGCAAAACGCAGAAACGGGCGCCTAAAAACTGCACTCTAAAAAAAAAAAAAACATTCGCATTATTATTCGGTAAAAACGTTAGTTTTTACCGTATGATGGTAAAACATCATACGGTAAAACTAACGTTCTTACGAGGTTCTTACCTCGTAAAAGCGTTTGTTTTTACGAGGTAAGAAGTTCATCTGCCACGGGCTTCCGTTTCTGCGATAAAAATGGGTATGCGCTTTCCGAATCTATCGTACCAGTACTAACGTGAGGTATTCAACGCGCATCTGTAAGTTGCGCAGTATAAGTGGGAGTAAGTTCAGTGACACCTGAATGGCCTTTCGGCCACGATATATCTGCAGGAGATATTCTGGATCGCTGTGTACACATGCCAGAAGACAACAGGGGGAATCTGTGCCTGAAACGAGGACATTTACTGCCGCGTATACTTTCGCGATGCGTCAACACCGAGCGACCGTTCCATCGGGTTTCAGTGTCGGGTTCGCATTCACGGCACACTGAAATGAAAGCTAAAAAAAAAACACATACTAAGGCGGGGATGGACAGCTCTTAAAACTAATCAGTAAACTTTTTTTTATTTTTTTTTTTAGCGACAAGCCGGGGACAAAACAGTATATTTCAAAAAGCGAGGACTTCGTAAACCTCGCTCACCTATGACAAAATTGACGTTGAGGGCGATCTAAGCTAAAATATACTAAGCGGGAAGAACTAATCTTAACGGTAAATGAATGTCTTAATCTTCACGGCTAATGGATGTCCAAAATGACTGTAAAGTACACTTTTTTTGCTGTATTATTTTTTTTGTGTGTGTGTGTGTGGGGGGGGGGGTTGACGTGTGTTAATCCAAAAACTGTTTTGGTATTTTTTTTTTTTGGGGGGGGGTAGTATTTACCGATGATTGGATTAACGCACTGATCGCGGACTAACTTCTTAACCGATTAATGGGTCAGAAGTCCCTATGGGATTAATAAGAGCATATGATCTCTTCGTCGCTCTCAAATTCAAATACAGAATGTAATGAGCGCCGAGACATCGTTTCCGCTCGTCCGGGATGCTTTAAAAAAGTAAAAAAATAAACAACCGCGAACTTGACATTTGTACGCGCGCTATATTGGCCGCTTAAATTCCTTCCGGAAAATATTCCTTTTGAATGGCGAAGGGTTCTGTTTTCCACGCGCTTGCTTTGCCGTTGTGGCGTGCACTTAGGCATGCTCGCTCAACCGGACGGACGAGGAAGATAATTGCGTAGTAAACTCGACCCACGTGGATCAGTGGACGATGAAGCGAGTTCGCCCACGCCGAAGGCCGTCGCTGCCAAAAGGCGCCCTTCGAATGTTCGATTACGTTCACACACTTGCGACTTCCTTGAAACCTCTTAACATCTTTTACGACGAGAGACTATCGGGTAGCCGTCGAACACTTTCAACGGTCCCGTCTATTTCCTTTTTTTTTTCATACTTTCTTTTTTTTGCTCGAAAACTTTTTCCAGTGTTATAAACGACCATTTCCCACAAACAGTAGGTATACACATATGACCTCGCAAATACCGCAAAACCTTTGCTCTAGGGAAATGCAGTTCTAATCGCGTAGATGGCGCCAGCCTGTTTTCTCGTCGCAAGAGGTTTTAAAGGGGCGATGCAACAATTTTTGTATTTTGCGCAAATACCGTTAAAGAACGGGCCTCTGACGTTTACTGAGACATATATAAAACACGCGTCCGTTTTTTACTTTACGCAATAGAGGTCCCTCGGAAAAAATTAAAGAAAACGAGCAGCGTTCATCCCCTCAATCTCGCAGTTCAGAACATCGCGGCGACATGATCTGGAGACCGATCATATGCCGCCAATGCTTGGATCATAGCCTCGACGCTGGGCGTTGGCAAAGCACGGGACACGCGCTGCAGGTTCCAGACATTGTATGGCTCGGCTAGCTGTCGTCGTTGCAGCGATAGGACACGGTCCACTACCCGAATGCTTCTCCGAGCTATGTAATTATCACGAGCCCAAACCGAGTCTGCCCACGCAATGCTCGGGTCGCAATCTATGAAACGCATTCAAATGCCGTCATTGGGTGTACTGCGATCCCCACGTTACGTCATCACATTTGCTGCAGAGTGAGAGATTGAATGAAAATGATCGCTTTTGCCCTTGAATTATTCACCGCAACGAAGAAGTTTCTTGGTCAGTGGCGTTGCGTGTCGTTTATATATCCTTGAGTCCCACTTGATGCCAGTAAGCTCGTGTAAAGTGAAAAACATTCGCATTGAATATTGTTGCACCACCCCTTTAAGGCACTCGGTCCAAAAGACGTGTGAAGGGGCCTTAACTCTTCAGGCTCGTTCACACAGTTGCGTTTTACCGCAATAACACTCTAAAAAAAAAAAAAGGTGTCGTTTTACACCTTTTTTCTTCCATATAATGCACCCCCAAGAAACTTCAGTTCAACGTATTGAAAACTGAGGACACCGAAACACCGCTCGAATTGTTGTGCATATCAGCTATCGCGTCATGAACCGTCCCGAGACACAGCTGACTCATCTGTGTCGGTGGTTTGATCGATGGGAAGAAAGACGAAAAGTGAAAGGCTGTCGAGCGAAGGCAAGCAGCCGCTCGAGGAAAGGGAAACAGGAGGAGAGCGTAGAGAGAGGCGCCAACCTTGACACCGGAGCCTTGCAGACTGCTCGCGATGCTCGCCAACGAGCTTGGCATACCTCTCGAGCCTTTGTTAGACCTTTCCTGAGTGTGAGCGGAGAGAGCGGGAAGGCTCAAGTTCACTTCCGCAAACAGGAACAGCGACGACCTTTCCCCTTTTTTTTTTTTTTCTCCCTCACTCGAGCATTTTCAGAAACGGAGCGGCGGTGCAAAATGTTTACCTAGACAAGCGGACGGATTTTATCGGAGAACCAGTTTCCGAAGAATGCCAGAAACTAAGTTCTTATGAGAAATAAGGCCGGCGCTTTGGCAATTCCCACGACCTGTGCATCCGTTCCAAAGCGGGTCCCACGCGCGCGCTGTGCTTCGGGAGCGAAGAGCAAAGGTGCGACGCCGGCAGCGACTCGGTCACAGAGTCAAATCTGCAGTATACAGTCTTGCTGGACATTCGACGACAAAAAGCAATATACCTAGCTTAAAAAAAAAAGCGGTTATTGCGACGAGACATGAAATAGCGTACATTTACCTACTCCGATCAACTTGACTCAAATCACGCGATAGTCACTTGAACCAGAAGCAGATCATGCTCAGGATCATTCGAGTGACCTAAGAACAGTTCCATCACTGTCATCGCTTATCGCTAGGGTGCTTTCTGTAAATATACCGCTATATTCCGAAAATCAGCCCCTCAGCCGGTTTTATCAAAATCCGAGAAAACCGAAAAACACCGAAATAAAAATATATTTTAATAAAATAAATATTTTACGGGAAGGAAAGGCTTATCTCAGCTTCTGAACTGCCCGCGAGGCTATTTCCTTCTTCGGAACCACACCCCCAGGAATGTTTTCCAAATATCTTTCTCGTGTCCTTATCCTTTCGACAACGCCAATTTAGATTTCTTTTTTCTTTTTTGCTTAGAACACATACACGCACAAAAGTTGAGACCAGAAACACCGAATCTAAGGTGAAAAATACACACCGAAAAAACATCTCCGAATTCGCAAAAAAAAATGAACTCCGAAGAAACGGCACTATCGGTCGGGAGAACAATGCAAAGTCAGTGGACTGCGGACGTATACGCGCGACGTCTGATAATGTTAACGTAACATGGAAGGCATTGGCGAAATATTTATGACGCGACTATACCAGTCCATCGTATTGAATACGTAGCACATCAGTTTAAAGCGCGAAATTTTGTACCCGCAAAATATTGAGCCAGCGAGAATAAAGTTATTGAAGTCGTTTACATCGTTTCATAGAAAAGACTATCTTTCGGGCCTGTTCGGGAAGCATTCCAGAGACCAGAAAACAAAAATGTCAGCACTGACAAAAGAAGAAAAAAAAATAGTCGTTATTTGCTTATACAGCGGGAGGTATATATAGTCTGCCAGAAACATGGCGACATTGTTACCTACTGTAGACGAGAATTTTAGCTAGCGCAGTACAACTGCTAGCCTGGGGTCTTCAACATGCATCACGCCGTAGTACCCCACGCCGGTACGATGCTCATCCAGATCGAAACGGGCAGAGGGACCGACTTCCTGTCGTAGAAACATCGAGAAAACCGTTTCTAGAGAAGCGGTCTGCCCGCAGGGACATATTTTGTAATAGTTAGAACACGTACGTTCTTATATCGTACGTTCAGATACGAATCTTTCCATTTATATAATTAAAAGTATACGTTAACTCGTGTTCCTGACGTCAAGCCAAACAAAAAAAAATATTTTTTTTATTTTTATTTAGAGGGGATTGTTTACACGTGCAAGTGCCGCTCTTGCGAGCAAATCGTTCGTTTAGCAACAATGACACGTCGTGCATACTTGGAAGGCTTTTGCGTGGATCCAAGAGCTGCGGATGACCGGAACTACGCTTCCGGCGATTTTTCCTCGAAGGAAACTTTCTCAGCCCCTCTCCGAGGCGTGCCAGAACGGATTTCCGCTATTCTGGGTGGGGCATGAACCTAACAGGTGTGCTTCCGCTGCGCGAACACCGCATACACACCGCCCCAAACCACGGCTCCCGTGTCCTCCGCATGCAAACCACCACGGCGCTTCCCCCGACTGAGCAGACTCGGTGACGCGACCACGGGGCGGATCGTGGGATGCAGGGACCGCTTCCTCTCAAACTGCGCCGTGCACTCGGAAAAGGCAAAAAAGAAGAAAAAGCGGACATAATATACGCGTCAATGGCTGCTCGTCGGGCCGTAAAATTTAGTACTATACCGAATAATGCGTTAATCAGCGTTCTTAGTCAGTCCGGATCCTTCTACAGTTTAATAGCTGGTGAGATACACGAGCGAAGAAACCCGTTGCATTCGGAAAACGTGAAGAAATTGCTTCTTTTGCCGTCTAGCAGAATCAAACAATCAAACACAATAAAAACGACAGTATATCATTATCGCGCCAGCGTGTACAGTTATTTATTGTGAACAATCATTCAAGTATAAGAAAGGAGTGTTTGCGCGCTTCCAGGAAACAAAAAAGTACGATCGAAGTATAGGGTGCACACTGCGATATACTTTCAATATCTGCGGTGTAGATATTCGTACCTCGAGTGGACTTGCTGTTTAAGCGTTGCGTGTCGCGCCTCCATGAACATTTGCATATGCCGAGTGCGTGCACGAACACGCAAAGTATTTTTAATGTCAGAGAACTTACGAGGGGCGTTCATACAGTTTTGGTATTATCGGCCCCCAAAATTATAAAAGGAAGACAACACGAGCGCGCTTCGCTCTAGTTTCGGCCCAGTATAAACATAACGGGTTATTCGCGACTCCTGACTTCACTGGGTGGCGCCCACTCATTTTCCAAGATGGCGGGTTTATTGAGGGTCAGAGATGCCTGCCGCTGCTGAGCCTGTCTAGTGTGCTGGCTTCACTGAGCGACATAAATTATTTCTGGTAATACGAGGAAGGTAGGGTGTTATGAGCTCAGGTCACCTCTTTAACCTGAAAACAAGAACGGTGTTTAGCATAATATTTACGCCAGGAGGCACGTTTTAATTCTGGAGCGAAACCGAAACTTACCTCTATTTTGGATTTAATTTCTCGATATAGGTCTTAATTTCGGATTCTTTCATGACTCAAGATGTGTCTCACTTTGTAATTATTTACTCAGAAAAGTTGTTCGCAGAAACTTTATTTTGTGACATTCATGTCCGATCCAGGCTGATATTTGTAGTCGTTGACAAAAATCAGTGCCGATATTTGTGCGTTCTCGCTGCCTTTTTCTCGCTCAGATAATTGTCATGGGAAATAATGAACTGCGGGCCTTTTAATTGTTTTTTGGGTATTTAGATGAATAATTGGTTTAACATTATTCCCAGCACAAGAATAAGAGAATAATTTAAATTTTTACAATATTTCCAGGAAACGCATAAATTAATAAACGCTGCTCTCACTGCAATAACCCAAAGACGGAATCCGAGTCAGACAGCTGAAGTGTGTGTGTGTGTTTTTTTATAGCAACGCGTGACGCGTAGGGCTTGATATTACATCCAGTGTTTGACTGTTTGTCTATCTTGATAACGATGTCAAAGTTTTTCATATGCTAAAAAGGAAACAAAATTATACCTTTCTGGAAAGACTATTATGGTTAAATAGCGTATTATCGTGATCTTGGCGTTAATTGGAGGCAAACATTGCCGCGATTTGTATAATTAATAATAATATTAAAATTCACATATTTGAATAAGTAACTTTTCAAGCTCCAATATATTTTGTTGCTTATGATCTAATTTTAAACGCGTGAAGAAATATGACAATGAAAAGTGTGCTAATTATCATCACTGGTGCCAATTGCAGCATTTTTAATTACCAATAAAATAAAAATATTCTAAAATCAATGAAAACATTCTAGCTAATGGGAGAAATCCATGTAAAATTTTATTAATTGTGGGTAAAGTATATTGTGCTACCAAAGTCGCGACTTTTGACAATCGGCGAAACGTCCAAAGTCGCCGCCAATAAACTTCCCACCAAATGCCAAAAAATAAATATATATATATTTATAGATATATTTTTTTTAATTACTAGTTTTTTCATAACATTTACTTACTTTTGTATTTGCTCGCCGTCGTTTTGCCAATCTCAGCCTTTCCAGTTCGAAGGAACGCCTACCTGCTTGCACGTCTGCTCACTGCAGCACGTTTCATTGGCGTTGGAAGCCGGTGAAACAGTAGTGAGTTTTAATATTGCGTATACGAGCGAACTCAAGCCCCATGTGTTTGCGTTAGCTTTGCGTGTTCCACACTGCGCGTGCGCGGAGCCCGAAATTGCGGTCCTGAATGGCGCATGGCGATGAGGCGCGCGCACAACGTAGGGCACGCAACTCTAACGCAAACACACACCGCTTGCGTTTGCTTCTTTGCGCGATACTAAAACTCTGCAGTAAGGTACAATCCCATACCGGCTGCAGCACTACGTTGGGAGAGTGAAGAGTGTTGTCTGCATTCGGAAATGACACTTCGCGAGCCATGATCGCGAGCAGTTCCGCCGTGCCCGCTGAGCAGGAGAATCGGGGGACCCTCACTAGAGCGCTTCCCATTTCCGCCGCGGGAGGGCGAGCGTCGAGCTGGAGACGCGAATAGTGCCGCGGAACGCCGCTAGGGTGTCGAACCGAAACTGACACCGCCCGTCGGGAAAGTCGAAGCAGTGATCCGTTTTCTCCATTGGAAAGGAGATTGATGCTGAACTGGTGACGGTGTTCGAGAACAACACCCCAGTATATGACACCGTGGTTAAGTCACTGATCTCTATTGCAGTAGGCTGGATCGCGGATCGGGAGCCCGTCGGTGGTATACATTGCTTGACACCAGGCAATACACGCCTCTATGGGCGAGAAACACACAAAAGTAGGAATATTGAAGCTGCTCGAAGGCGTGTTTGGAGATCGAATCGGTATTTGTCAATGTTGAGCGAGGAGGACACAGTAGAATCTAAAATGTCAATAACCTGGCCTGCTATGGTAATGATAAAGTGATGTAAACGGAATAAGAGGAACCAACCAAAAACTGAAGGTCGGTTATGGCGTCGCTGATGCACAGCTGCCGCAAACCGTCCATAGGCTACAGCGACGAGTTTGCGGCAGCTGAAACGCTGAGCTCTGGTTGGAACGATAGTGGGTAGACGCGGAGCTCTAGCTCCTCCTCTCCCTCAGTCTCTGCGCAAAACTTCCATTGCATTCTCCTCGCGTGTGCACGTCACTGGCGGCGCGCCATCTCGATTATGCCCGGCCATTTCCCCAGCGTCCGGAACGACATTTACGTGTGTGTGATGCCGCTGCTATTTTATCCGGCGATAATGATTTCAAGATCGGTAGAAAGTGTTTTTTTTTTAATTTCTATTGAAGCTGCACGAAGGAAAAAGCAAGACCAGGAGATATGACTCACAGCTTTAATCCCCGCAGCTGCGCGGAGTCTCTTGATAACGCTAATAATAATAAAAATCACGTCTGACGCCAACGTCCCGTTCTGACCTGCGAATGGTGTCACCTGTCGCGCGAGTCGGAGCAGATGCCTGAAAGCGCTTCCCGGAATCTGAACGTCACAAACCCCGTTTCATTCTTTTTATATTTTTTTCCTCGTAGCACCGCGAAACAAATACTAGAACGCGATAATGAATGGAAGCGGACGGTAGTGAGAAAAATAGGGCCGTGAGTCTCGCGATGTAAGTACGTAAGTAGCGAAGCTTTAGTAAAAGTTCAAATGTGTCAATGCTCGGCGCAACTTATACCTACCTCGCGCGATACGCGTCGAATGCGCAACTTTCGTAACGATTTCGCTTCAGTCGCTAGAGCGAAAGAAAATTACAAATGGCAAACGGAGCATCGCTGAAAAGAGAGTACGAAGGAGACTCCAAATGTACGCGGTGTCATGCCCGTGGAAACGGAGCAGCAAAAGTATGCTCATTTTGTTTGTTCCAGCAACACGCAGAAATATGCTAATTTCGGATTTCTTGGTCGCGAAAGAGGAAAAACCAGCTCTGATGCACGGAGCACCGCCCGAAGTGGCGCGTCGACGTACTTCCTGGCTCGAATGCAATCGAACCATGCCAGGAGCTTTCGAGAGTGATAAGGAGTGTGCTAGAGTCTCGACGCATTTTTGGCACACCTAGCCAACAAAGGGCGACGAAAGAATTTGAGCGTCCATTGGCGGTTGCGTGAAGCGTAGGGTTGCCACCTTTCCTCGACGGGAAAAAAAAATACAAAAACGGCTATTCCGGCAGAACTGGTGGGGGAAAAGGGGGGGGGGGGGTCGTAGTTATGTGAGAATGAACTGTGCAACAGGAAAGACGCAGTGTTGACAGTCTTACTTGATACAGATATTCAATTTATTTTGACACGAGTTTCCCAAAGTAAAATGCATTGACATAGATCTGTTAATACATCATAGCACATGTAAGTACACAAATAAACAACACTGAACCGATTATGGCTGTTTACATAAAAATGGCTGCAAATTAAATAACGCTTCAAGTAAAAATGGCTCTAAGACACTGAGCATGATACTCGGCAAGCAAATTTCGAGCGTGGCACCGTGACTCCCTTCCATACACCCCTAACGACTTGTCCCTATTGAAGTTTAGGCTTAAATTGTCCCCTTCCCTGCTGCAAATCCTAATTAGTTCCTCACGACTTTCTGATACGAGTACAATGTCGTCTGCATACATTAACCCTGGCAACACTTGATTTACTTTAAGTCCTTCCTCCATGTAAGTCAGGTCAAAACCTAGGTTGCACTGCTCTAATCTTTTTACCATCTCACTGAGGTATATCAAAAAGAGCAGGGGAGACAATGGGCAGCCCTGTCAAAGTCCTCTTTTTATTGCTGCTGGTCTTGTAGTTTCGGCTTCCCATGTTATAACCACCACCATATTCTCCGTATATACCCGTTCTAGAAACTTAACCATGGTTCCCCATAGCCCATGTCCATCCAGTTGGTCCCAGAGTTTTTCCTGATTCACATTGTCATATGCCCATTTGATGTCCAAAAATGCTACCCATAATGGCCTTTGACTTGTCATTGCTATCTCTATGCACTGAATGATTACAAATAAGTTATCTATCCCTCCTGAAACAGTTTTGAAGCACCACAGAAACTGCTTTCTCTCTGCCCATTCTTCCATTCTTTTTACAATTTGCATAGCTATAGTCGGTGACAGGTCAAGAACGAAGTGGAAGCTCCTCCCAACCCTTTCCACTTCAGCGGAGCGAACGGTGGAGAGGAGTTCGCCTCCCCTCCAGCGTTCGCACTACTAAAGTGGAAAGAGGTGGGAGGAGCTTCCACTTCGTTCTTGACCTGTCCTGAAGTTACCATGATTGATCGGTGCGATTTGATACTGTCTTTGTCTCCCTTTCCCTTATATATTAATCTCATCTTGCTCAATTTCCAGTAACTGGGTACCTCCCCTCTCATAATGATCTGGTCAATCACCTGCCTCAGTTTCAATTTGCTTGTTTTGCCTAGAACTTTTATGAGTCTCATTGATATGCCCTCTGGACCTGTCGCAGTTCCAGCCAGAACCTTTCCTTCCGCTTTTTCCCATTCCCCTGTGGTCATTTCCACTTCTTTACTATGGTCCTCCTCTTGTGTTGTGTAGACGCTACCTTTCCCTGCGGCCTGATCTGGATCTAACTCCGAAAAAGCTGCTTCGATTGTACGTATATGTCTAATGTAAACTCTCGCTAGATTCGACAAATATACATTGTTGCCAGACTTGAAAATTAATATTTCGTTTTTTTGGGCAAAACAGTGGTTTTTTTTTTAATGCATATTGACACAGTTATTACTAAATGAGGTGATATACTACAAGATAATTGTCTCTGTGTCATTTCTGTGTGTTTACGGGCAATTTTACACTGCCTTTTTGCAAAAATGATGTGACAGCGGCTGTCACGATACGCGACTTTCGGTTTTGAGGCCTCATCAGCGCAAGCCTGCAAGAGTGTACATGGTTAAAAATCGGTAACACTGCGTTCTGACTTTCTCTGCGAGTCACCGTTTCGTGCGCGAAACTCAATGCAACGGCTGCTAAGCCTTTACCAGAAGAGAGAACAATATTATTGTAAATATGCATGTTTTTCGATTTGAGTCCCTTGACGCCAGCTTTGCATGAAAGTCTGCGTCTTCTTTTTGCAACGTCTCGTGTTTAACTTTTAAAATACCGGTTTCTGATGTTAGGACACACGCGGACGTTTAGGAAGATGAGAAGAGTTGTTCTATGCGGATAGATCAAAACTGCGAAAGAACGCCAATTAACGAGCAATATTATTTTCTTCTGGCACAAACTACATCTGAGCCGAAAACAGGATTGCTATAATTGCGAGGAGTGCTTTAAAGTGCTTGTTAGTCAATGTTGCAACTACCTGGTTGCATCACTGGAAAGATCAAATGAAAATCACGTTATCCAGAATGTATCGCATCATTTGTCACTTGCGTTTGTCACTTTGAAGTTCGGCAGATTCGGTCCATCCATCGCTATAGAAATCATCATACTAGCTGCGGTGCTCCAACGGCGAACTACATTAAACGATTAAACGGGAGAGCATAAAATCAAAATAAAACAGTATGACATTGAAACATAGCCTTCAATCAAGATCCCCTTTTTTTTATGGGGTAAGTGTTGTTTTTACAACTACGACGTTGGACGTTGCCGCGGTGCGTGCCTTTAGCCCGTTACCTACGACTACACTTTCCGGGGTTTTCTGTTTCAAAATGCCATTTCCTCGACGCTCAAGGGCGAGCCGGTATGCGAAGCAACAACTGCATACGGGCTTCCCACGTAAACCTGGCGACCACAGCGAAACAGCAAACAGAAAAACAATATTCCCGAGAGACGGCGGCAGGACATTTCCCTAGACCTACCTACGTCCCTAGATCCTGTCCCTACACCGTACGAGCTGTCCCCAGCTGTCCCTGTGTGATCCTGGTTTGGCGCCTACACGTGCGGTGTAAAGTTCGGTAGTGGGATTCTCAAGCGAATATCTGCTTTATCTCTTAACATAGAAGCTGTGTATCGCCCAAGTATCGAACGTCCTGTAAAAGAGACAGATGTTAGCTTGCGTAATGAAGATTACGGAGAATATATAACAGCGGCCGCAGTTGATGCGGACGCCACAAGCGAGCCGGTACCAAGACGCGAGGCGTTTGACACAGTCGATCGGCTGTACAGCGTTTTCTTTTTACCAATTCAGTGTTTCCGAAACGTGAGTAGAAGGTCTCTATCTTCTCCCAATGTTTTAAGTGGTACGTAGAGGCTCTGGTGGTACGTACTCAAGAGCGCCAGCTGCGTGTTGTGGGACGATGTGGTAAAAATGTTCGCGCAGACTTAGGATGAGTTGGTGGGGGACACTGTCGGTGGCGGGGAATTTTTCCCCCAACATTTTCACGAACCGCCGTGATCGTCAATCTCAAGATATGATAAGGAAGATGGGTGGTACAAGGAATATGGCGGAGCTTTTTATCTTCATATGTTTGCGTTCTGATTGAGTAACACAATCGTGAAAGCATGTTAATAAATTACATAACCCAAGCTGCCCAAGGTTTTATACACAGTAAGCGAGAATCGAGAATTAGATAAGGCTTCCAGAGTTCCAAACCTAGCATACCATGAAATTCAGAACTTAGCTCTATGCCGAAAGACCACAAGAGCAGTGCAGAACTTGGAAATAAGTGGAGCATTAAATCTCAACATGGCAAAGAGAAAAGGAATGTGACAGCCTTGACACCATTCAGAGTTTATCTCATTACCATGAGTCGAGTAGACATGCTGCACCTGGAGACCATAGATAAATACAGTTTGTGACAATAGTAAAAGAAAAAGCAAAACCTTTTCTGGTTGCAGAAAACAAAGATGCAGCCCAGTTCCAGGTGGATGAGCACAACTCTGATGGTGGTGCTGCTGCTGCTAGTATCCTGCTGCACTGCCAAGATAACCATCATAGCGCCTCAAGAAGGACGGCAACCCGCACCTGTGCCCACCGGAGACGCTCCGACGGTCTCCACCGAAGACTTTGAGGCAACATCTACCGAAGACCCGGATTCGGCGTCGACGGAAGACTTCGGGTCCACATCTACCGAAGTGACAACACTGGTCGGAGACCACTCGGAAAGAACCACGGAGGCCCAGCCTGGGACTCGAAAACCGTTGACCAACTACTCGGCTCCAGAAGGCAAGCCTCGTAGGGCATGTCCCAGGATGGAGGACATCCATCCGTGCAAGTGCGTCGAGTTCAACGGCATAACACCGGGCTCCATCGAGACGGTAGTCACGTGCAAGAACATCCGAAACAAGGAGGTACGTTACATGCAACCACAGTTTGTCAACGCAGCTGGTCTTGCCACGAGATTTGCACAAGGTTTGCGGCTGATTACACTGATGCCTCTTGAATTCGGAGATTCAAGGCACGTATAAAGGCTACATGAGGCACGTATGTCAGTACTTAGCGAACCTGTCTAACCAAAGGACAGTGTACACAGGGTGTTAGGTACATCTATGCTCACAAATTAGCCGTAATACGGCAAGGTTTGAATTTTTTGCCGAGCTTGCGAACACCCTTGATGAGCAAATATTTTATTTGAAACCAAAGCATAACCGCATGAACTGTGGTGTGGTTAGACAGTGGCATAAATTCACTCGTCACATTCTCAATTCATCTTCTGTAATGCAATGGCATTGCACAACACATCATTATATGTTGTATAATGCACAAGGATAAATTAAAGACAAGCTGAAACACTTTTTCCAAAAAATTAGATAGAGGTTGATTCTAGCATAGTTTTATCCTGTGAATCTTAATATCACGTTTGTTCTCCCTAGAGATGTAACTAAACGCAAGAAAACCCGAAAAAAATCCAACCAGTCGTTATGCCATAAGAGGCTCTTTCGGCCGCCAAGCACGTGTCGCTCGTGTGGGCAGCGCTTGCAATTGCAAGCTTGCCAGGTATATTCCCCGCACTGGCACCAGCCATGACACCTTTTTCTGCCCTTTTTAGAAATAGCGAGAGTGTGCATGCACAGCTTTGATAGGCGCTGAAGATGCGTAAGAGCAGAGATTCCGAAAACTCCTTTTGTGACATCATGCTCCGGGAAGGGGGGCCCTTCAACGGTACTTTTGAAAGCGATTCTTTGCAGCCTCCATGCACCGAATTGAAAAATAATTTTGATATTCGAGATCCTGGAGGTCAAATGAAGATGATTTAAGTGTGTTTCTTCAAATACGAAACCGCTTCAGCTTCCCTTTAGGCACAATGCACGGGACTTATAAAAATTCAGTGATCTTTCAACGGCACATTTTTTTCTATCCCCCTCTCCTGCCTCCTCAGGTTCTGGTAACAGCAGTCCAGGGATTCCGCCAGCACACTGTCAATTACTTCGTCATCGACACCTGCAACATACCTCCTTTCCCCAACAAAATGCTCAACAATGTCAAGGTTGGCTGGATGGAGATTGTCAACTCCACTGTCACCATGGAAGGGGTTTCTTCAGCTGCTCAAAAGACTGCTTATGAAGTCACTCGAGTCTCACCGCCACCCCACTTTAATATCCTAGCCTCGAGACGACGCATCATTTCTCAACAGCGACTCGATCAAAATCGTCACAAACAAACGTGAAAAAAAACGCAAACAATTTGTTACGTAGGGCCTCGAAGCAACGACCTTCACGTGGAAGTTTTGCTAATTAAGCAGATCGGTGCGGTGAGTCCGTCATGCTGACCGACATTGTGGTTTGGCCTTAATGTGGCCGAAATATTGTGTTCTCGAGTGGGGAGTGGTCAAAGAGGAACTGTCGTGGAGTTTGAATTTTTGACAGCAGGGCTGCGTGTTTATGCGCTAATGACCGCAGGAAAGCGGCCGTAAAAGATAGAGCTGGAATCTCTTTCCCGCTCGCTGAGAATTGTCGATGTCATCGATGTTGCCCAGCAACATTGTGCTTTTATCTTTTTGTTTCTGAAGCATCCGAGTGTCGAAGACAGTGCAACCTACGTCTATTATTGTGACCTTGTTTATAGTTGTGTTGGTGACTTTGCAGAGTGCACCAGATTGTGGACATGCATTGCCAAACAGGCCTCATACTTAGAGAAAGGTCTACAAGAAAACTGGTCATCAGTCTAACTGATATTAATAAGCAGTGATGTGTGTTATGAGGTATCTGCATTTACACCACTTAAGAAAATAGTTGCACGCAGATATCGAATATGTGGCTCTCGTTTTATTTATTATTTATTTACCATGTGTCTAAAGTGACAGCTCACAAAAAAGTTAATTTCCAGTTTTTTCGGGGATAAGGAAAGCAACATGAACGGAAGAAAGGATGAGGACGGGACAAAACATATTTCCAACTGGTGGCTTGAACGTCCCTCGACGACACCGATCGATTTCCAGTTTTGGTTTTGATTGGATCTGCAGATAAACAGTGAGCACACCTTGAGAAAAGGTGTGCTCGGCTGCTGGTCCCTAGTATATCCCAGCTAGGGAGTAATAAAGTACATTCCCAGACTTTAGCCCATTCCATTTGTGTCTTTCAGCAATCTGACTAGCTCTAAAGAGCAGCTGTCACGTAACCAAAGCTGGAGTCGTTTGTGTTTCTAGACACGCAATGCTAGGAACTGCCGCAGGCACAAATAGGCAATGAAGAATTCTATTCCTTAATTTTTGGTACTAGACAGTAAGGATGCATACTAATGAGGGAAGGGCAAACTATACAACTGTGGAATTGTTTCGACGTAATGGTCAACATTGCAGCGCACTCGAAAAACTGTTGCTCAAGCCTCCAGACACAAAACACACACAGCACTCACCAACAACTCTGTATTGCATGATAAACTTCGTCTGCTTCAACTTAAACTTCATTTTAAGATGATTTTCAAGTAGGAAAATGAAAGAGGTGAAAAACTCCCTTTTAACGCCTAGACAAACTTAAGGCTAAATAATCAATCTCTTTTTGTGACAATATTATAGACGGCGTGCTAACACATTTGTCCTCCAGTCGTATAGTGTACTCGGTTTCGATAATTTGCCTCCTTGGTTGACACTTGCCTAGCACAATGCTATGGTAGAAACGCACCGAGCAACCACGACCCCGACAGTGAATTCCTAAGTGGCCAGAGTTGGCGTTTTATTTAGCCGCAAGTTTCTTTAGGCGTTGGAAGGGAACATTTCCCCTTTTTCAATTTTTATCTTTTTCTATTTGAAAATTGTTTTAAATTGAAGTAGAAGTAGAAACGCAAGTTTATCACGCAATACAAAGTTGTTAGTAAGCACTGTGTGAGTTTTTCATTTTTCTATATGCATGTTCGGAACCTTGAGCAGAAGTTTTTCGAGTGCGACGTAACGTCGACCATTGTGAACAACCAACTTGCCCAAACTGAAGTTCTTACTGCTTCGATGTTATCAGACTCTCAAACAGACGGGCTGGCCCTTCCAAGGATGTCCGAATCACAATCTATTGTTGTACTAACGCTACACATGAATGCGAAAATGCCTTGTTTGTGGAACGAACTACATTGCCCATCAAGCGGAACACGGGGCATTAGCTTACACCACGTGGGTGCTGTTTGGGCAATGGCAGGAGCCAACTATGGCCCGAGCGGTCGGCACGGAGCAGACGCCACAGTTTGGGTAGAACTTGCACAAGCCAAACTAATTCTCTCACATTCTGCTCAAGTTTGGCAATAGCTTTACTTAGTGCTAGTATAGACCCACATGTGGCTCGGACGTCGTGCGGCTGCGGTGGCACTGCCATCGGCCAGGTGCACGTGCAGACGTTCTACTCGGCACGAATTTGGTTTCTGCGCACTGCCCACACCTGGTGTGGCAAACGCCGACTCATTGGTTGTTTGTCTGTCTGTGGGAATCCTCCATCGTCACACTTAGGCTCATTGGTAGGTCTTCCAGAATTCTGTCGACAAACATCGCATCTGATGAATCTGAATATAAGCCTAATTGCTTCTGTGAGTGATTTCGTCCAAAAAAGCGTCAAACAGAAGACGTGGCTCAACATGCCGTACGTCGTAACCTCCATCCTTGTAAATATTAAAACGAAACTGTGGCTTTTGGATCCATTTGTCTCTGACTTGCAAAGCTTGGTGTCACCTGTCTGAAGTACGGTAGATGCAATAAAGACTCGGGAAGGGGGGGGGGTAGTCCAACTTTTTACCAAAAGGCAACCAAAGCTCGAGCAATCTTGTAGGGTTGTACGGACCGTAAAATGTGTTCTTCAATTTCGCTAAATACTGTTTCAAATGTAACCTATCTTATATGTTTGTAACATATAAGATGCACGCACTGATCTCTATGACAATTTGCTGAATCGTGCATCCCCGCTTGGTCGCTGCAGCGCGATTGCGGCCACCAAAAGTCTACCTTTGGGAACGTTGCAGAGGCTGGGCGGCAGCATGCTGAAAAACACTTTTTCTACTTGTTCGCCATCATTCGCTGAAGATGATTTTTTTAGAAGCTTGTGTCGATGATAGTAGTAGTTATCTTTAAGATTGCGTGAAAAGTTTTACGAAAGAGCAGCACCCCAGGAAAAAGGCACAACTCGTCGAACACAAGTCTCGCCGGCCTCGCGGCGTCATCAAAGCACATGCCTTTGCATGGCAAAGTGCTGCGTCTCTGCTTCGCACGTTTGGATACCGTCAAAAATCGGTGCTGTAGGGATGTGTTAACCCTTCAGCAAAGTTTTGAAGATGTGTCAAGCGTAGACGTCTTTGTCACATACATATCGGTCGCAGAGTTCTGGATCGTCCAGCTGTTCTGGTAAGTGATCAGTGGTCGCTATTATGCACAAGCATAATGTAGATTTCAGTAGATTTCGAACAATGTTCGAAATCTACCAGAATGAATCCGAATTACTCACATACATAAAAACACAGGTAGAGAAATTAAGTGTGGGTTAAAAACGTCATTGCCATTTTGGAACAATGGAAGTATTTGGGAAACGGGAAATCGAGAAAGAGATTTCCATTTCCTTCTACTGAATTGATTGCTAGAAATATCTTGAAGGCAAAGAATGATCGCTGCTGCCACTGCGCCATTCCCCCTCTGTTTTGTCGGCACAGAATCGGTGCTTAAAGTCGGGGGGTCTCAAGGAGTCTTGAACTCTGAGTTCAATCATAAGTACTGAATTTTGTAATTGGAAACATTAGGATATTCTTCCATCAAGTTTTGTTGAGTAGCCATTTCCATGGAGAGAACAACTATGTTGTGAGCAGCCATGTCGATTTCATGTGGAACAAAATGGCAGATGTCTCGGGAACACTTGACGAGAAAAGCAATCAGAATTCACATTGTTGGTTGGTTTTGTTTCCTGAGCACCATGCCGGGTTACACATACATTTTAATCAAGTTGGTTTTGTATGCATCTCATATGAGCCCCCCACCCCCTTTACCACAGTTTGTAGAGACCCTCCGCAACTTGCGGGAGACTTTAAGGGGACACTCACAGGGCCAAGGTTTTTATTAGTACATGACATATGGGAGCCCAGCTACTCACAACCAGTGTTGTGCCCGTTACCGAAAAGAGTAACGAAATAGCGTTACTCGTTAGCCGGGAAAAAAGCAAACGCGTTGCAGAGCTACGTTACCATTTTCCAAATGTATTGAAATACCGGTATCGTTACTTGCCATGACTAACGAACATTACTTTTACGTTAGTTTGTCATTACTTTGTGTTTCACTGTTAGTATGTGACTGTAGCGCCTCAACCACAAACGTCTTCACAAGATTGTCGAACATTTCTTGAGAAACGGGAGTTTGATGCATAGGGTCGATCTTCCTCTGCTTCAGCAAGGGCGCGTCCGGAAAGTGGGTTGTAGTCTCGGCCTTTCGTTTCTTTGAAATTACCGCGAATTCTGATTGCTTCGGCGAATGGAGGGTCTGGCGGAAAAGAAAAACAATTAAAACTGATGCGAAGCATCGCTGTTAATTTCTAGTTGTCAGTGGTGTGGAACAACGAAAGATTAACTAAATAAACTGCATCACGAATTTGCACAGAAAAAGAAACTTTCGAAATAAATCGCAATCTTAAACAAATATAAAATAGGCGTGTTTATATATAACTGCCATGATTGATTTACCCTCCTTCTGAAATATACAAGTAAACTAAACTCAGCCGTTTTCGAAGACTTTTCGCTGGCTTACATTAATGAGCATTGTGAGATATAGCTGAAAAACTGCGACTAACAAAACAATCTCGAAAGAAAGGTGCGTTTTTTTGGCTAAGAAAGCTTAACGACGACATTTTAATGGAATAAAAAGTAAGTGACATTGAAGAATAACTCACCTTAACGCGCTTTTTCAAATTAGAGTTCAACGTTCTGGATGTGCTCAGCAGCTTGAGTTTTGGCATACAGAGCATACATTTAAACAGCAACTTTGTCTGACTTCGTTTCTTTCAGTTCAAACATAGCACTTAGCCCTGGCCGTGGTAACGGAGTTTCGGTGGCCCTTGCCATCTTGCAAGAAAAGTGAGTTCGAGATGGCAGTAAAAGGGGCTTTTATAACAAGCGTTCCAAAACGGCTTTGTTGGTTAGACGGCAGACATTGCATGACAGAGGTAACTGTTCAGTACACGGACTGCTCGCAAACAACACACCTCATAGCCACGCCGGTTTTAGTCACGGTCCTACACAAACAACAAAAAGAGGACACCGATCGCTTATTATAACCAAAGACGATTATTCGAGATTATAAACGAAGTATAGCGCCGGCCATACTTTGGTTATAATCACATGCATACCCGTAGTACAAAAGGTGGCGAGCGTTAATAAGCTCTTTAACCAAAGTTTCTCTTTCACATCCAAAAACTTTTTTTTTTTCACGCCCGCAGCAGCAAGGTAAGGGCAAAGCGGACGAAAGCCATCACTCTTCTTACTACCAATGTGCCTCTTTAGAATAATAGTACGGTAGCCTTCATGCACAACCAGGAACCGCGAAAAGGATAACGAGGGCGCAGCCTCCAGCAATAGATAATTCGGTCTTTGAATGCCAGGGAGTTGGGGGCTACTGCGATACAAAGAGGGTACCGTCCGCGGTAGTTAAGCAGTTGTTTGTCTAATTTTTGAGGTGCTATGGTAGAAAGGAAGGCCAGAGGATTTAGTGGGAGGCGACCTTCTGAACGGGAGTCGTTATCCAGCGAGAGACCGCACCTTTGTACCACGGCGGCAGGGATTCTAAAGGATGGTGACGTCTTTCTGGTGAGGACGCCTTTCAATCCTGCGATAACCTTGCCACTTGTTTTGGTTCAAAGCGTGGGAACGTCAACGCTTCCAAATTTAGAGTTTATCCTTTCTGTTGTTGACAGAACCAGAATTTATTTATTTTGAAGAGAAGGATTTGACCAGCTGGAGTAGCAAGAAACAATTAGGCAGAATCCTTTGAGCGGCAGCAGACCGTTGCCTTCTGAGCGCATGTCTCTTTCCAGCGAGACAGTTGCTCCTTCAGGGCACAGCGACAGCGGTCTTAGTAGCTTCGATACAAAGGCTGCACCAAGGACGCTTAGGAATTCCGCAAGCGATAATCTTGCGTCTTTTGCGCCCGGTCATGGGAATGTTGAAAGTGTCTTCCAAGGGAGCTTGAAATGACGCCGTTTATACATAGCCTTGTTGGGGTTTTTTGCCGCTTTTTGTAGTGTGCAGAATTAAAATCATTTTGCCTTCGAACTACCATGCGGCCATTTTTAATCAAAAGTAACGAGTGACGGGTAATGTAATTTGATAGCAGACACCGTAAAATAGTAAAGACATTACTCGTTACTCATTTGGGATTCTGACAAGTATGTTAGTACGTTAGTCAAAAAAACTAACGCGTTACCAGTAACGTCGTTACTTGTAACGCGTTAGTTCCAACACTGCTCGCAACACAATTTGCGGCTCGAAATTCGTTTTATTTCAGCCCGAAAACCAATGATCGAGAGCGGCCAATTTGAGTCGCACTCATTCTCTTCTGCATGGTCATGTGCCGTTTTCTATGGTAGAGACACAACCACCAAAGATAACTTAAGTCGTGGGTCATTAAAGGCACACACTCAATACTAAACATAAATGGAAAATATGATACCCGTGTTTTAGAGCTTCTAAAAAACTAAAAATATGTTGATTGAAAAAAAAAAAGGTGCACAGCCAAGTGACATGCAGTAACCTTCACCTCTATATTTCTTTTTCCTCTCCAGTTCGATGTCGGTGTAGAGCAGTTGCGTTTTTTTATATTAAAAATATACATGATGCTGTAGCAAAATATTGATTGGGTAGTCTTCTAAAACACACTAGATCACCTGGCAAAAAAAAATATTTCGGAGGTTGTCAGTTTTCTTTTAAGCACTGCACGGAATCAAACTCGTTTCTGGCCTGCGAGTGCCGCAAGTTACAAATACAGTCGTTGGACTAAAGCAAAACGTTGCTACAGAGGCACATGCACCTTGACGCGAGACACACCTTCAAAATCATCCGCACGGCGTTGAACCTTGATTAGTATTTAAGCATGCGAAAGCAGAGACGCAGCACTTCGGCATGCAAAGAGCATGCTCTTTGATCACGCCACGAGACGCGTTCGACGAGTTGTGCTTTCTTCTTGCGGCGCTGCGCTTTCGTAAGAATTTTTATGTGTTCTCAAAGGCAATTATGACTACTTACACAAGGTTTTAACTTTTAAGTAACTTACTCAGCAAACGACAGCGAATGAGCACAAAAAGTGACTTCAGCACGCTGCCGCCCAGCCTCTGGAATGCTCCCAAAGATTGACTTTTGGTGGGCCCAAGATGGCCGATGTGAAACTTCCGGTGGCCGCATTCGCGAAGCGGGAAGCACGATTCAGCAATTGTCATAAAGATCAGTGGATGTGTGTTCGATTTTTGTTCCGCGCATCAAGTGCTGCAGAAAACACCGGAGGAAGTCAAACAGCGTTAATGTCCTTAACTTGTGGCTAGAACAAGCTATCCTATATTATTTTGACGGCTCAAATATGCTAATGCTTAACGTAACCACAAGTGTGATTTGACAAATACTAGTAACTTGAGCTGCACCCTCGACATTGCTAGAGTTAGGTGATTTTCGTCACCACACTAGCTGGACACAAACGTAAAACCCAATATTTCACGGTAGTTTGATTGCCATCGAGTGCAAATCAATAGGTGACATGGCGCTCACATTCAATCCGTGAGTCCTATTTGACAATTTAAACCAAGGCGAATTGCAATAAAAAAAAAAAGATAGAAAAAGAAAATGTTGATTATAATTTTTGAAACTTCACAGTTGAAGCTACATTTCTGGTCCCTTAACCTCATGCGCTCAGTTACTTGCAATTCCTCTATACCCTATACACTTATAGCATCTTCGATCAATTCACACCGGAACTGCCCTGAAACCAGGACAGTGCACAGCGCACCTCGGTCGTGCAACATGAAGTCGGTGCAACATTGAGGTTAAACTGCACCGTGCCGCTGCACCGCGCGACCTCCACCGTGCATCACCTCGCGTTTTGTTTGTTTTTTCTGGCATACGTTCACGCGCGGTGCCCGTCTGCTGTCAATTTCTTCCGGTTTTTTACTTGCAGATTTAGTGGTCGCACACAAGCAAACATTGTGGACGTGATTGGCGATGGGGTCACGAAGCGGATGGCAATTCCACAGGTATATCTTGCCCATAATTGTTGGTTCAAGGAAGAGTACCACCAGATAATAACTGTACCTCGGTGTCATCAAAACGCCTCACAACACTTTCCACGAAGTTCATAACTTTCGGGTGCACCATGCCAACGCAGCAATCACCGGTAATAGCAGCAATAGCAAGAACCTCGTCGTCTCTGCTGTCAGAAGAGCTGAGGAATCCATCGAGTGCTGCTGCAAGGCATGTTCGTTTTTGCAAGGTCGCCATCTCGATAGTGCGCGTCTGCTATTCCTGCCATGTCCTCAATTCCCTCTCCTGGCCGCAACGTCCAACGAGACTGCAACCTGGCACACCATCAATTGTCCTGGTGCGCGTTGGGGCAATGAAAAGCTGTACCAGGGAGGGTGCGCTCCGTTGATTGAGGACGTCCGGTCCACACCGGTGCACTTGATAGAAGACAAAGGGTGCACCTCGGTGCAGATGATCGAGGATACTATCAGTAACATCCAACACCAATATCACTTCACAGTCCCTAAAAATGCCAAGTAACCCACAAACGGCAAAGAAACAGGTCAAACAGGCAGACACTCAAGCAAGACGTCCAACTCTAAACCATTCCGTGCTGGGGTAGACCCAAACGACGCCAACGACGTTGGGTCTGGCCCAACGTCGTTAGGCTAGCAGCCGGAAAAGTCAAAACACTGAGCGCAAGTAAACGTCGCCCGGCCCTCCCGCAGATCGACGCGACTGACATTCGCTCATTCACGGCAAAGACGACCCGCAAGTTATCTCGACGGACGGGTGCAAGGCTCGTGGAAGGAATCGCCACGACGCGCCCCCGCCACAAGCCCCGTGCTTGAGCCGTCGAGTACGAGGCCAGGAGGTCGTCCATGGGCACCGGGCGGCCCCGGCACGACGTCCCACGTGCAGACTGACTTACGTGTCGAGCTCCGCGATGAGGGGCCCCTTCCTGTTCTGGATGTGGTGGTCTGGCATGCTGCCCACGTACCGCCTGTTCTTCAGCACCGTGTAGCTCTCTGCACAAGGAGACGCCGAACGGTCACACGCTTTCCCGGCGGCCCTCCCAGCTTCGCACCGCGAGCTGTCGGTAGCCCTCAACTGGACCTTTTGGGGCAGTCGCTGTCGACGTCGAACCGATAACGAAAGAAGTTTGATACGTGAGAAAAGTTCACTTTAAAAAGTGAACGGCCAAGGGAGAAAGGAAAAAAGTTAGGGTTCTACTATTTTGTTTACGATGCGAACGTATAGCTGCCGGCGTTTGCTGGCAGTCATGCGCAAAAACAAAAATGGGTGAAAATAAAACCAAATTCTTCTGTTTTGATAGAACAATATTAAAACGCCATCTTTATTCGCTCGATTTATCGTAAGACGACCGACCGTAGTATGAGCGTTCCACCCAACATTCTAGACTAACGTCCGCCAAACGTACAGTCGCACCAAACACGAGCTATGACGAGATGTAGCGTGCAAAGCGGTGCTATCGGTGCCACCCGCCGAATGCTTGGCACGTCACTCGGCGCATCGTTCGGCCTCCCTGCAGTTCCTGGAACGCACCTTCGATGACGCGTTTGGCATCCCGTCCCGCCCTCGCATCCAAAGTGGTCTCCAAGTGACAACAAACGACGCCGCGAAAGCCGCCGGGTCGCTCCGAAATGGGCATCTACCACGTACACTGTCGCCGCTGCCAGGTTCGCGGCGGGCCACGGCGCGACGCTTCTATGACGTTATCAGGCAGGAATCGAGGGACTGGTTTTTAGGAGGCGGTAAACACGTCGGCTTGAGACACGTTTACCACCGGCCTTCGCTAGGTGACTTGGGAAATCTGCCATCGCGGCCCCGTTATCTGGGGCGTCAACCGACCTGCACCCTCCCTCGGCTTTCTACCTCCTTCGCGGCCAAAGAAAGGGAAGCGAACTCTCCCCAAGGGCCGACCACCACACAAACGTGGAGGTCCGAGGTGACGAGTTTCCACTCCGAACGCCGCGCCGACCCGGAGGGAGCGTTTGCAATTGGGAGAAGCGTCGAGCATTCGCCGTGTTTTACATCCTCTCACTCCGAATACGACGGATTGCTACAACGCCGGGCACGCCGCCCAAATAAAAAAGGTTTCGTACGCGACGGGTTTTTGTCTCAAAAGCTAGCGCCGTCCCTCCCTCGCGGCGACGCTTCAATAAGCTCCATTCACCCAGACGAGGCGAGCGCTCTGCGTGCCCCGGCTAAGTACTATTTGCCGAGAGGATCGCCTTTCTCGCGGAAAACCAAGGCGCAACTCCGGCCCCGGAGACCAACGAGGAACTTCCAGGGGCGTACCTCTGTCGGGGCTGGCGCCATACTTGTCTTCGATCCCGTCGATGGCCACCGTGATGACGAACGTCCGGAACAGCTCATTGGACTCTATCTTCCTGAAGAAGGCGTCGTTGATGATGACGTCAAAAGCCTTGCACGGATTGCCACCTGTGCAACCAAGAATGCACGTGAATGGCACGCCCAAGAATTAAATGGACTGTGGACACGAGATTTCTGTAGTATGTACAAGTACCCTACGCTCGTGACAGCCATTAGGCATCTTTACCTCGACGCGGCATTTATATGTATCTCCGCATTGTTTATTTTACTTTTCACGATAAAGTGGACTCGCATACCCGGGAAAGACATCCTTTACATGGAAGCACTTTTTCACCCAAACACCTTTTCATGATCAGCCTTCCATTCTCTTTTTGGGTACCGTTTGGTGATGTCAGAAACCGATTATTCGATTATTATAGAATATCAAACACAGCCGACAAAAAGCTCGACCGTTTTTACGGCAGCCACTGCAATCGCAACTTGCACCCTTTTCCGTCGCGACTGGAACTGCGGCTCAAGAAGAACGGCTCAACTGTGAGTGATATTCTGATAGAATAATGTAGGACGGATTAAATCCCGATCATCCCGTCGTTCTAAACTTCCGAGTCCTTGGCGGGTCGTGGGGCGTTGAAAGAGGAAAAACCTGGAAAGGAAAGAAATGTGACGCTTCCGGAGCAGGCGTACGAAACTATGAAGTCACTTTCAGGGCATGGACGGCTTGCCCCACCATGTTTCTTACGGTCGACTCTCACATTTAATTCAAACTTGCGGATAATTCAAACTAACATGCAGGTCCCATCCTATGCGTCTATGCGAGGAAACTCCCAGTAATTCAAACTTTGGTTTATTCAAACAAATTTTCGGTCCCCCTCGGAGTTTAAATTACTCGAGATTACTTGTATTCACAAATATGCTACTCCCACTCCTTAAACTTTCGAAAGAGCTACAAAGTGTTTTTAGACACCATTTGAGGCGCATGTCGACGCGCGACTATGAGGTCCCATCTTTCTGTGTAGTGTTATTTTTATGCGTAGCGCGTAAGCTCTGAAAACTATTTTAGTAAGACAAGTTATCGAGGAAGTGGCTGCATTACCACGGTTGCGATTGTAGCGCGTCGAATCAAGAGGGGATTGATGACGTGCGCCCAGTCCACCCACTTCTTCTCCTTCTGCCCAATCATGGTTGGCGAATCTTGATTCGATGCACCACGATTACGTCCGTGCACCGGCAGCCATGAAAGAGGTCTCCCGAGATAAGAGACAATCGAAGCAACAGAACAATAAAGTACGAGCGAATGCAGTCTCGAAGATGTTCTCGACTCTACACGTGCCAGTCCAACACACACTTCATGGCGTCGGGTCCGTGTCGGTCGTTCGAGAAAGTCCCAATAAAGGCCCGTTCACACGCTCGCGATTTCCTAAAATCCGAGTTCTCGGGATTTGTTACGACGAGAAAAAATGCCGGCACGCCGGTGCCACCTACGAGGCGACCCTGGAACTGCACTCACTAGAGCCAAGGTTTTGTGCTAGTTGCAAATGTGCTACTATACTCCGTCTCACCCTACGATGGACCGGTGCCTGAACGATGGCAGGCGAAGCACTACCTCAGAAAAGCTTGCATCCGCATTGCAAAAGGGTGCGCGAGAGGAATTCCGATACGCAGAGTACAAAGAGCACTACTCTTATGCATATGGTTCTCCGTTGTGATGGCGCACTTACGGATGAAGCACACATAGACAAGTCAGCAGTCGAGATTCCTCCCAGTGTCGTAATTGTACGTGCTGTGGAAAGGAACTGGGAACATGGGCGTAGGTAGAGCTAACACCCAGGAAGTGGACGGAGCCCCTGGGAGGGCTCGATAAGCAGACAAAGAACTCGCCTCCGCATGACGCGTCTTGGCGCAATGATAAGTATGAAGGAACAAATATACCACGTGGTTTCTAACAAGCTCGTGATTGCACCCGGTGGCCTGTGGCATTGGGCTATTGGGCTTTAGTCCATCGCAGGATGAGATGGAGTACATCTAGAAATAGTGTTGTTTATAACATTGTCAAAAGTTCTTCGAGATAGGGAAGAAACAATGATGCCCAAAAAGAAAGGGAATAATACGGTAACTGCGAATGTTTTACAGCCGCCGAACAGATGGCACCCGTGCACGATCTCGTGGTATAAGGACCACGGTGGTAAGCGGCCTTAACAGCCAGACTGAGCACCAGTTACGTTGTGCGAGGTGCGCTTGCCGAGCAGGTACCTTTGTCCAGCTCTTCATGGGGAAGGCCTAGGCTCAGGGGTACTCGGTACGAGGTCGGGTCTTCGGACTCCAGAATCTGTATCAGCTCCTCCTCGGATATCTCTCGGGGTTCCGGCAGCTGAAATCGTCATGATTGCGGGCGTTACCTCGAGATTAAATATGATCCCAAACGTGGCTGTTAACAGGAAGTGAATATTTGCAAGTTATCAAACCAAATGCTACGAAAAACCAGGAGTGGTTCGAGGAAGCTGGTGTAAAGGCAATATCTCTTATTTTCATATGGAGCGTACAAATATATCCAACACTACAGTAGTCGCGAGTGGACGCCATATTTTTCACAGCACGGCGTCGCATCCAAAGGCTCTCGCACATGGTGCGAGCCAGTCCTTGTTTCAAACGATGAGAGCACATTATGATGAAACACGATCAACGAAAGCACCAACTTCGAGCCTTGCGAGGCAACCCTGGAGCGACTCAAAAATCTCTCCAGAACGCATTTGAAGCAGTCAAACAAAAGAAAGACAATGCCTGGACTCGAGCTCCACTAAAATAGTGCCCAAACAAAGTGATGGAATTGCCGGTCTTAACCTCGGGTGTGTGGCAGGCGTTGATGAACAACTTGGAGCCGTCGGTGTCCCTAAGCTTGATGCAGAATCCGGGGCTGGAGCTTGATGGGCTTGGTCTTGGTGTCTGCAGATTCGGCTGCCAGCGTCTGGACCAGGTTTTGAATTCTGCATTGGCCTGAAGGAGGAACAAGGTCTCATTTAGGTAAGGGCATCAATCTAGGATGATCAGAAGTTTGCATAAAAATGTAGAGGAGGGGATAAAGTTTTATTATATCCGATACATGTTTCGGCAAATATTCTAAAATACAAGTGCAATGGAGACGCCGGTGTCGATTGTAAGGATGCCAATCTCATTGCAACCGTCATTCATATTCTCTATCTGTACAGCACACAGGCCAATCGGGGGGAGGGGGAGGAGGAGGGTCAACAAGCTTTTTAGTGATACACGCGCCGTCCGACTTTCTTTCGGACGGCACTGTAGACACGGCCAAAATATTACTACTATTACTATCTAGGTTCGTCGCATGTCGCCAGTCCCACAACCACTTCGCGTTCAACGAGGAAGAAACAATTTTATCGTGATGACAGTGGATTCCCTCGATCGGCAACCTGTCGCTGAACCAAGCAACCAAGCGCGCAAGTGGATATCTAGCACACTGAGCCCGATAATGGGGTAAAAAAGGGGTGAAGATCTGTCATGCCACAGTGGTCGTGCACATGCCTGGGAAACTCAACTGAAAAATAGCTGCCATTCAACAATTATACCTGAAGAAACAGGGACTCAAACGGGGCTTCGCTGTCGTCAGGAACTTCGAGGAAAGCGTTGCTTTTGCTCATATTATCTAGTTAGGGCATCACTTGCCCGACGTGCATTCAGTACTGCGACTAGGGGCTTGGACCAGTTTTGACGCTCATGGGCGCGGCCATCTTGAGTCGCTGCGGGTCTTCAAACAGCTAAATGCTTAAACTCATTTGCTAAATATAAGCTAAAAAACATTTATTAAAACCTATAAAATATTCATATAAATATTTTGTATTTTAGTAATAAATATTCAATACTAATGTATTTTTTTGCTAATAAATATTCATTTTGCGCGTTATTACTTGCGGGCATTTAAACATGGCTAGCGGCTTGAGAATCGCGTCGTCTGACAAAGGTCCAAACGGTCCAAACACCGTTAAAGCAATTTTCGAGAGCCCTAGGTACGGACCGGTGATGGAATCCTACGATATAGCTCAAGTAAGTCTAGAAAAATCGTCTGTCACGACTTTCGGCGTTTTTTTAAAGCACGTAACTCGTATCATTCAGCTAATCCCGTGACCTCGGTACGCTGCTCTGGCCAGCCTTGCCTGCCTCTCTTATCTGCCGGCTGTCTACCGCGATAAGCGCATCCTCGTATAATCTGCATAGCGCGGGATGATGCGCTAGCCATTCTCTAATTGCATTGACTGGAAATCCCCTAAGCAGAGATTTCGAGCTGTATGTGCCTTTCTTTGCCGGAGCGCATTCGCCCGCGCCTGGCCGAGGACTGACTCCGCGACTTAAGCAGGACTGTGTCGCTTTTCTCCCTCCATGTAATTTAATATGTAATAATCACCATCATTTCACCTGTTAACACACAGCCGAGGAGGCAGCCAGTACTTGGTTGTTCTATCACGATCAATTCTGAGTACGAACACCGCTCCGCGTGGCCCGCGATACTATCACTGCCTCCTGTCGATTTCTCTTTCGAAATAGAAGTGCACCATAGGGTCGAGACATATCGTCTCTAGTGGTCGCCGCACCACTCTGCACTTCCAAGTCGTCTGCTAGCGGAAAACGACAAGGTCGCAGAAGAAACACACGGGACGTTCTCGTCGCTTGTTTCGCGCAGTTTTCCAAGATGAGTTCCACCAACTCGCCCGAATATCTATTCTTCTAAGTAATACCCTTCGCTCCTTGACACTGTAAAAGCAACCTGACACAACATAAAGTTCATCAGTGTCGCTTCGGGTTTTATCATGCGATAACCAGTTCATTACGTTGCAGCTCGAATACATTTGCCTTTCAGTGATCGGGTGAGACACGTCAAAATGCTGAATGTGCCGATGGACGAATGGCGACTCACAGTCAATCTTTGCTTGCGGGAATATTCGCAGAGGTTATTGCAGATATGACAGGGTGGCCATTATCGACAGTAAAACGAAATATGTTCTTCGTCATTGGTGAACAGTTTCGCGGTTTTGCCGACCGTTCTTCGTTTGCGGACGAGCTGAAAGTGCAGAGAGGTGCGGCGATCGCTAGAGGCGATATATCTCGACCGCAAGGTGCATCTTAAACTTCAAAGAGGAATGGACAGGGGGCACTGATAGTTACCGCTGGCCATGCGAGCTGTGTTCGCACTCATATTGATTGTGATAGATACGGGCTTCTGCCTTTTGGCTACCTCAGGCGTACCTCAGGCTGTAGTAAGGAAGTTGTGCCAATAACATACCTTTCCTACCTTTAACACTGCCATACTTTGGCTAATTCATTTTTACAGCTCTTAGCAGAAACTTCCCTGGCAAAATGCGTGGGTGTCTTTAGCGGAAACTCCCGGTGACATCGTAAACCACGCTCGGCCGCTCCCAGCCGTCACCGTCGCTGAGCTTATGCGGAGAGCAAGTCCGCCCGCTTGCGCACCCCTGTGCGAGAAGCGGGCGGAGTGATGTCAAACACGCCGAGCTCTTATTGGATGATTGAAAAAAGAATAGTGGGTAGACCTCGAGGCATCTAGCACTGGGGCCTACCCACTATCACTTCAATCAAAGCCAATCAGAACTCAGCGTCATTCTAACGTCACCGCAACACCTACGTAGAAGCAGACAACCTGCTACTTGCATACTATAACTAAAATTTCCGTTTGTCGAGCCGAATTATAATCACGGCGACCTACAGATGCCAGCAATCATTCCCTGTACAATTAACCGCCCTACCGACTGGGCTATGGACGGGACAAATTTCGGGGGAATAGACCCTTTCTGGAATTCAGTCTGGCCACTTTGATCACTATCATCATCTGAAAAGTGGCATATGTGCTATACTAATGGCTGGCCTTTTGTTTACTGATGAAGGAACAAGTTGAAGATGCTCTAAGCAGATGATTCGAGGCCTATACATTCTAGACGTTAGTGCGACGTGAAGCAGGAATTGGATGCAAGAGCTGCGTAAGCGTTCATTTCTAGCTCAGACCCAGTAAATCCGTTTGTAGCACACACTCGGCTTCGAAGCCCCTTGATGTACAGAACTTTATGAAAGCGTCTATGTGGGTTGGCACTTCGTTCTGACTGGTTGCATCTTTTTCGCCATCGACTTTGAAAGAGATTGAAAAAGAACTACAGTGAAGTGCACATTCTCGTTTACCGTTGACTTGCTAAAGTGATGGTGCCCCATAAATACTGCAGACCACAGGTTCATCACTGCCATTAGTACGGTAAAAGTTAAACTGCCATTTGAGTCACCAGATGGCACTGAATTCCAAAAGGGTCTATGGAAGGCAGTATACCTTCCATTTCCTTCTACTTTCGATAACAGTTGGGCATTTTGTGAGCATCAAGTGTACTATCAAGTACGAATGAAATGCGAACAGCGTGGCCTGTGATACACTCTGCACAACCTAGAGGCAACTAGCAACTGATAAAAGAATGAGGTGGAAAGGGGGTGTTAGGGTGTGCGCCTACTCGGCGTGCATACCCCCGTCTCCACCCTCCGCAGTTTTATCCACTCCTAGTTGCCTCTAGGTTACGCAGCATGTGTCCTAGGCCACGCTGTTCACATTTCATTCATGCGTGATAGTACACGCGACGCCATAGCACGGCAAGAAGCGGCGAGTGGGTGCTGGGGAACGGGTGTTCAAAGAGACGCCCCATCATTCTCATCTTCTCACTGACTACAGAAGGTGCTAGGTATAGTAATACCACCTAGAAGGCCTGCGCCTTTCACCCCAAATGTCATCGCCAGTAGATTCACACAGCGCCACCTATTTTGCATCAGCATCGTTGATGGCACTTCTTGCAGCATCTCGCAACGAGCGCGACGCTAGCATGCGGCAGTGCCAAGACGGAAGCTGCTTTACGACGGCCCTGGTTAGGCTTCAGCGTGTCTTGGGGCTGGTCAGGGGATCCACTAGAAATGACCTCGTTGCAGGCCTTGTCCTCTGGATGGCATAGGCAGTAGTCAACACTCCGCTGTGCATGCACGTTGAAATGGCTAGACCTTAAAGTCCATAGTGGATACCAAGAACGCACTACGGATAAGACACGCGACCAAAATCAAGAGAAACCGAAAAGGGTTGCAAAAATTTTCAGAATCGTGCTAAGGAGGCGGCGCAGAAACCACGACGGCACCACAATTATAGTGATTTACGCGAGCAGCAAGCTGCCGGGGCTGTGACGCACATTGCACGAGGGCATAAATGCTCTGAAAATTTTGTACCATCTATACTAGTGGTTTTCAAGCTTCTGGCCATCACGGACACCTCAACCTACTTGGAGGCCGTTTGCAAACCCCCGCTGTATTCTGCATTAGAGGTCTCGCGATGGCATAGGAGAGCTTTTTAACGCGATAGCGTTTAGGAGCTCGTGTGAAGAAAATCCAGCGTAGGCGTCGATGGGACCAAGAAATCCCATAATGCATCGCACGCAGCCACGTGTGCCGTCACATGTGGCTGTGACGTCAATACCCTATCAATCCGCTAAATTTGGAGAGAAAATTTAGCGGAAAATTTTCCGCCAACTTTAATGGGTCGATAAGTTCATGACGTCACAGTCACATGTGACGTCACTCGTCGCGTGACATAACGTCATGTAATGCTACCGACTAGACCATGCACACGCGCTTGCGTGGCTGGGGCTTGTGGACAGGTTTATATGAGGACGGTTTTGCGAACGGGGTCCAATCACGCTATGGCGTTCCACTCTTAAAGGCAAAGCTTAAGCATTCTTCAAGTTGTTTTTTTTTTTAGAACAGTTTTTTGACTTGGCACAGACTCCCGCGAACGCTCTCACGTACCCCTCGGGGTCCACGGACCGCTGGTATGAAAACCACTGATCTATACATCCTACACTACCCACATCCGAGGCACTTGGCAAAGTTTTGGGGGATGGTCAATAAATTTCGTCGTAGAACTCTAAGAAACGGAACCCCGGCATTGCTGTTGCGGCCAACGTTTTGTAAAGACGAAGCTGTCCAGAGGCTAAACAATGATGCCCTTTTGCTTTAAATGCGATATGACGAGGTCCTCCTTCAAAACATCTGGCTAATGCATGAGCGGTGCATGCTTGATTGCTTCCAGATCTTGTTTCCCCTCGCTCGACCAAGCAGAGACTGCCGGGTCCATTCCGGCATCGTAAGGTCCCTTTTCCGTCGTACTCTGGCCTCGACAAGGCTCGTGTCGAATTTTGAGAAGCATCTCCTATTACTAAAACTCCACTTTGGGCGAGTTGGTCGTTTGTACCACCGACGCTCGGGCGCACAAAAGCCGACGTGCAAATTTGCGCTTCGTTCCTTGCGTGGAAAGAGTGGTTTGCTCTTCTACCCTTTCTCGGGGAAGAGACTGCATAGGGCAGACTGGACGTCGTCTTATTGATCGACTTGGTGAACGGAACAACGTTATCAAAGCCAATTCTTGACACCTCAGGCGTTCTTTGCTTGGATTGAGGTTTTATGGCACATCTAACCAACTGCACCGTACGGGACGGGAATATAAATCGAATCACTGGGGAGATGATCGAAGCCGAAAATATAGAGCGACGAAACGACCTGTATGTTGGCACCCTGTCTCTAACTTTGTCGGGGAAGGAGTTACATTGCTTAGCCACAAGTTCGAGAAGACAATAGTGGAGATATTGAATCGTTCCTGTTAACACAATGAAGAAGAAGGATGAGGGAAAGTAAAAACAGTGTTGTTAGTCAACACTTCCCTTCCTGTGTGCCCGTGCAAATGCGTGTCCGCTTTTGTGTGCCGTAACGTGGGAGCATGGCGGTTGTGGTCAGGCCAAGGAGGTCGGGCACTGCCGGAGTCTGGAGAGGTGCGAGCAAGGCCCTCGTTTGTTCCAGGCATGGATTGGGAGTCACGGCGGAAAGTTTGCCAGATTTGTGGGCGGGAAGTTTGTGGCCGCCGCCTCGGACAGTCCCCGGGAGGTAAAGGACCCCGTGACTGGTGCCCGTCTGGCCCTGGTCGACCTGGCTTCCACCGCGGACGTCTGCACCGCCTTCGCCACCGCCAGAGAGGCTCAAGCCTCCTGGGCAAGGGTGGGAGCTTACGAGCGATCCAATTGTCTTTATAGGTATGTTTCACTTTTGCACCGGACTCTTAGTGGAATGCTTGATTTTGCTGCTCGTGTTGCCTGTCATAGAGCCGCTGTGGAAAGAAGCATTGCACACTAAAAGCACCAAAAGACGGGAACGGAGTAAAGATGGACGACAACACGAGGCACCTCGTGCTAATTCTTATTCTGTCCCCGTCTTTTAGTGTGTAATGAAACAAACGAACCAACCAACCGTCAAACTCTGCGAGCGCCCGCGACTTTGGGGGCCGACTCACCCGAATGCGGTCGAGCGTGCCACTTTTGGAGTCCTGGCGTTAGTAAATATTTGGTGATTCTGGTGCTCTCTAACTGCAATGAGCGACTGGAGAAGGGTACCCAACATTTCTTCGTGGTACCCTCCACCTCGAATCAACTGGCCTCGCAGCATGGCCCGCAGCATGGAGAAGCACACGGCCCTCCTGGCGCTGGTGGAGAGCCTGCAGTCGGGCAAGACGCTGAGCGAGGCCCGGACCCGAGACATGGCGTACCTCACGCAGAGCCTCTTCGTCTGTGCCAGCTGGCTCATGCGCCTCAAGGACACCGTTCCCTGCTCCCGACCGCGAGGCGAGGGGCACCACATTTTCTTTGCCGCTTAGACGGGCCAAATCCAACGCCAAACGACAGATTTTCCTATCGCGATGCACGGAAGAGATGTCCCACGTAATACAGTCATGTCTCGTTAGTATAAGCACCCCATAATGGAGTTGTCTATAATAACGAGGCAAAAATGTGCGCATTTGCCTAGTTCGTCCCCCAGAATGTGTCTATATCGCGGGGTATCCCTACTAGCGGGGTTTCCATTAACGAGACGGGACAAGACTACCGACAAATGGACCGGTCGTTGTCTTGCAAACCGGCGAGAGGGAAAATGAGTGTCTCGTGCCGACACTCGAGGATCATGACCGTTTTTGGCCGTATCAATCTAGAATGTTTCTTACCCTTCCTTTTTAGAGGTTAAAAAATGAAAGATGTCTAGAACTCCCTGTTACGCCGAATTAGAGCGGCAGCTCTTGTGGAGGAGGAGGGGAGGGTCTGCCCTTCCTCATCCGTACCCTCTCCTCCTCCCCTCTTCCTCTTCTGCTCCTCCTTTCCTCCTCCTCCTCCTCTTGAGGTATTTCGATTTTGCGATATACCCTGCTAAACAATCTGAGAAAGATATACACCTTTCCAAGAAACACTCAACCCCAGGGGCAGTAAACCGTTTTCGAGCCCAGTCACTGGGTTTGAGGCTAGACTCTCACCGGCGTCCCTGCTAACCCTAACCGAGAGGACTGTGATTTCGATAGGCGCAGCCTGCGTAGGCGCAGTTTCAAACAATGCTGGCGGCTAAATTCTCGTCTTTTCCCGCTGTATTTTGTGTTTCATGGTGCACGTATTTTCCCGAGGTCATCGAGAAAGCATTGTACCAAATTTGAAAGAAGAAAAAAAAGCAATAAAAAACCTATAAACTATTTTTGTTGGGTACGCACGCGACAGAACGAATGCGACTTGAATGTATAGTTCTAGTTTTGTGTGTGTTTTTTACGATAAGTTTTGACGGCTCTGCGCGATTCGCCGCATGACAAACGACAAAGCGCTTAGCTGTCAAAAATAAATTACAACAGAAGAGAGCGGAAAGGCATGCATTTTTCACGTTCACAAATAACGTGTTTACCGGTGGACAGCACACGGACATACAATTTAGAAAGTGTTAACATTCGAACAATATATTGTACGTACCACACGATGCAGCGTTATCCGAAAAGAATTTATTTGAGAAAGATCTCAAATAACGCAGTCACAGTCGACGACAGTCACATCTTGACGATCGGACGGAATCCAAGATGACTTCGTTTTGGGGCACGTTTCGTGGAGAGCTTCCTTTTTCACAACGGCACCAAGTCAAAGGAACGAACGCGACTGACCCGTTTCTCACCCCAACCCGGACAACTATTTTTGGAGATGACTGAGGATTCTATGCGGATTATCTCTGGGAGGGGGAGAACAATGTTCGCAAAATCGCGTCGAGGGTCGTTCGACGTCCTTCACCTCCTTCGTTTCCCGTGAATGTCAAGCAGAAAAGCTTGAATGGCAGGCACTTACCAGCCTTATTTCTCACAATGGAAGATAACAAAGAAAGGGTACGCAGCACGCATAAAAAATTAAGTGGAAACTTTCAAGAGGGGCGAGAAAACGTCGAATGCAAAACCGCAAAAACACAGGTAGAGAACCGCGCTGAGCGGGTCTTCACAGTCCCAGAGAGTGGCAGAAAATTTCTAGCTGATAGAGGGCGCGAGAGTCGCACCAGCGGCATCAGCATCAGCAACATGGCGGCGGTCTAGAAGCGTTTTTTGGAAAGGTGTGTATATATATATATATATATATTGTGGCATTCTCGCTCACCGCTTGTCCGGAGAAATGAAATATAGTTCTCACATCTGGAAGCTCCACTCTAAGTTTTGCCGGTGCCAGAAAACAAGACAGCAGGAGCAAGGCTGGAGAACGAGACAGCGGTACGAGTCAACGCTTTGAAGAAGCTCGTGCTACTCTTCATGTCATCCTACTTGCTGTCGGCTCTGTCGAAGACTGCTCGGCGTTTTTGATTTCCTCAGCATTAGTCTTGGGCTTGCTCCCCCAAGATGGCACAGCAGAACAGCGAGTGCACGTCCCTCGGGGCCAATGGGATGTTTTCCTGCATGACTGGTATGAAGTTCTTCTTTGTCTTGCACAAAATATTTGGTGAGTGTCGTAGGCGAGAGATACAGAGCTACCACTAGCAAGCCGTTGCCGACCTTGGCAGCACACAATTTACCAACTTCGCCTGACGTGCCACAGAGATCGATAGGTACAGCACAGACCCGTACCCATGTAGATGGCCACTTGGATAACGAGCACTCCACGTTCCCATATGTGCCTCTCTGTGATTTATAAATGGTGACATCACTTGCCTGCACAACGGGTAGCTGGCATCTCCCCTCCTCCTCTTCTCCTCCTCCCTTCTCATCTACTCCTCCTCCTCACCTTCTCATCCCCCTCCTCCTCCTCCTCCTCCTCCTACTCCATCCTCCCCTCATCCTCTATCCTTCTCCCTCTCCTTCCTCCTCTTCCTCCCTCCTCCTCCTGCCCATCCTCCTCCTCCCTCTTGCAAGGTGCATTATTGGAAATGTCCCATAATGCAACACGCTTGTCACGAGTGAGACCCACGCGTTGCATCATGGGACGTTTCCCATAATGCAACGCGCGGGTCACGAGTGAGGCCCGCACGGTGCATTATGGGACGTTTTCCATAATGCACCGCGGAGTTACGCTGATGCCGCCCAAATCACCAACGGGTGCCTAAGAGCTGCGCTCGAAAACTTCGACTATTCTTAATACGTAGTGATGTAACATTTAATTCTGATGCGCAAATGCTTCATAATCAACGTTGTTTTCGGCAGTCGCGTTTGGTCACCACTGTCAGGTGCAACCGCCGTAATAGCCTCGCAGCTTTCGTTTTTCTTGGACCTCGCAAGCGTTCACGCCGGCATGTTGCGCACTTCGCCTCGCGAGTCTAGAAGGTGTCGACATTTTGTCCCTCCAGGTGTTGTGGGAGTGGTGGTGGACGACCCCAGCGCCGTCGCCGCCACAGCCGCCTGGCGCGTGGTCGAGGTTCTGGCGACGGGATGCGCGGCGGTGCTTCTGGTGCGCCCGGAATTCTGCCTCTCCGCGCTGGCCTTTGCGGAGGTCCTCGCTTCTATGGGGTGAGTGCCCGCCTCAGGCCGACCAGCGAGCCTCGTGGCAGAAACATTTGCCCGGCACCGCTGCGGTCCCCGGAACGCTTCTCCGACCGACCGGCGTACGCATCCCCAAAGACGGTCCCTCACTTTTGGCCCGACGACGACGTAAAAGCGTCGCGATCCCAGTGGCGTCAAAGCGGCGGTAGGTGTGGGATACGCCCGCTCCACATCGCCCTCTGCCTCGACAGTCCAAGGATTCTTGGGCATCCATGAGCTGGGATGCTGCAGCGACGCTCACGTTTGCTCGAATGTTCCGGCAGAACTTCTTCCACCAACCGCTGGGATCTGACGGCACGGTGCTCCGGCTCCCGCGACGTGTTGCCACTTGGGGACCACTCTGGATGCACGGGCGGGAGAGGACGCTAACCTCGTTGTTCGGAGACATGTTCTGGGCACCGCAGCACCGCCAGGCCGTGTTACAGAGTCGATCGTCTGTCTCCGAGCACTCGCGTACCCGAACCCTGTTCTCTCGCGGGCCGCTAAGAAGTCGCAGAACGTGAGATAGAAGCTTAGATAAACTGAGCTTTCATGGCGAACGGAGGAGAGAATTCAATTCAACGTGGTAATGCGTTCATTAGCCCTCGCATTCAAAGGGCCTCGTGCTACCCGTCGGCGGATTTTGTCGAGTTTTTCGACGCTCGATACGGGGGCAAGGGGCTTGGTGCTGGTGATGGCCGCAGAGGCCTCGATCGACGGGCGGCGGTGGATGGGCCCGGCGGCATACCCCAGCCCGATCGGAGTAGAACACGCGAGCAGGATGCCCGCCCTCCCCTCCGTCAAAATTTTTCCCGAACCGGAAGCGGAAGAGAAGCTATGCTCCCTTTAGCTAAGAGTCACAAACGACGCACGTCACGACGTTGTGTCTTCCTCGGTACCCTCGCAGCGTATTGAATAAAACAGAATACAGCTCAGGCAATCCTCCGCCAGACGAAGCGCGGTCGACGGAATGGACGGCAAACCGGGGGCATGACGAGTGCGGCACAAATGGCAGCCGGGTGCCTTTGCTGCCGGCTGCCGTTCGCGAAGGTGCTATGAAGGCGGCTGCGCGCCTAATTGCCGCTTCGTGCATTTACGGCCGCTTGCTACCGAACGGGATAAAAACCGAATTTTAGGAATTTCTCGACTGCCTTCGACCATCTGTGCGGCAATTGTAAGCGGTCGTGAGTGCATGAACTGGCCTAAAGAGTGGCAGGCACACTTTTCTTCTCTCTCATTCTACTCGCGACGGTAGACCTAGGAAAACGATGCCTAAAGCTCTCGCGATTCCCTAATCCCCGCGCTTTCTTCCCCACGATTATCTCTGCGAGTGCCATCGGTTTCGAATCGGTCGGTTTTACCGGTGTGTTCCCCTTCTCCCGGACGGCAATGGCAGCGACAAGAGAACGAGAGGGCCCGCGAGAGAAACCTTTGGTTCTGCGCCGCCCGTTCAATAGGGGAGGGGAAAAGAGCGGGAGGCGAGCGAATGCGGGAAGCGCGCAAAGCCCGACATGTGGAGACAGGGGCGGCGCATCTCCGATGTGGACCTTCTCCATTTTTCCGCAGCCTTCCTGGAGGACTGTTCAACGTCCTCCCGGTGCCGGAAACGCCGTTGGTGAGCTCCTTCGCGGCGCCGCAGCAGACGCGGTGTTTGTCGTCGGACGGGCGCGGACGGGCTTCCTGGTGAGGCAGGCCCTGGCCGGGTGCAGGAGCTCCTTTTCGAGCTTCCACGCCGGCAGACAGGTCGCGGTGGTCCTCGAAGGGGCCGACCTGCACAGCGCCGCCTGCGGCGTCTCTGAAGCGTTTGCCCGCAGCTGCGGCGAGGTATGTGCAAACGACTTTACGGTCAGTGTATTTGGTCGGGGCCACGTCGAAGCCGGCTTCTCGGTCTTGAAGTAGTTGCGCACATCGAAGGTCCAGAGTTTCCGCGACCGACCGTCAGGATGATGACATCTGACGACCCGACACTCCGGCTTTTGGAGGTCGTTTGTTGGCACTTCAAGACCACTTCCAATGCAGGGACGATGTCCCTGCGTCGAACTACAAACACTCCGGACAGAGACTCATTTGGGGCACCGGAGGAGAAGCGACGATATCTCGCAAAAAATAGCCAGACATTAAATATGGCGCCCCACCATCAGAATGGGGTGTTCCGTACCAAAGGTACCGTGAGAGCGCTGTTTACAATAATTGTAGATATTCTATAAAACTGGGAAACGGGCACTTTTTTTTAGAAGGAGCATGCAATTGGACGGGCTTCGCCACTTTGCACCGGAGTGCTTGGAGAAGCGGCTAACGAAGAGGAGCATCTCGGTTAGCCGGGCGGGCTGGGAAGTCTGGGGTGGGCGCTTGACGGGTCCTTCGCTTATAGTCGGCAACGGGTTAAGGAATCGGGGAAGCTCATCTCTCCTCTTTCTACTTCAGCAGACCTCTTCCATTTGCTCTGCTAAAGTGGGGAGAGGTGGGAGGAGCCTCCTCCGAACTCTTAAGCCGTCGTCGACCAACGTGGAACGGGCGCATGTTTGGTGTTTAATAACATTTCTTTTACTCGACCTCATCGTCGAGTTTGTAACGCTCCGCGTTCGTTTGGGCACTTAACCCGGTTGTGCAGCAACCCCATTTGCCCTGCCCTTGCTTTCGAGGCAGCAATTCGGGTGTTTGTATTACACACCTACACCACACTTGGGTTGAAATAGACTCGAGTGCATCTCCCTTCGGCATTGTGTATCGCGTTTTGGCTCGTGCTCTTCCGTAGGAAACGTAATAGTTTTCCTACACTCGTAGTCACAAGGGACAGCAATCCTCGAGCCATATTCTGCCTAGCTCTATGGCCGTGCCACCCTCCTTTTACACGCACTCACGGCGGTGCAGAGAACGGTCACATGGAGCTTCCCTTTCCTTTCCAGGGCGAAGCTTCGGGACTTCACGTCTTCGTGCAGGAGTCTGTCCACGGGACGTTCTCAACGCTCCTCACCGAACGGTTCTCTCGGCTCAGGGCGGGCCTGCCCAACGACAAGACGGCAGATCTGAGCTGCTTTTCTCCGCTTCCCTGCGAACCTTACTCCGGGGCTGACATCGGCAAAATGCCTGGAGCTGTGGTAACCAGACTGACTCCTTGTCGTACTTGTGCACGGGGGGATGCTTTTTGGGGAGGGATGTGCGTGATGTCGGTGATCGGCGTAACCGGCTGGACTCACTCCCCGACTCGGGCATTCGCACGAACAGCGGGCAGCCGAGAGGGATGTCGGTGTTGTTGGATGCATTTAGTGGTCGCACTCCCGACAACGGTGCGCGCTGACGAGAGTAGAAAAACAGAGGCATACATGAAATGGTGGTAAGCAATTATGGCAGCAGTGCTGTTAGATGCAAATATAACCTAATAGCTTCTTGGGGAAAAGAACCTAACAAGAAATCACACAAAACGGGCACCTTCCCAGCATTCGGGAGAGAGTTAAGAACTGGGGTGCGCTTAGAAGCGCGTCGATGGGGCCAGATGCAAGGCATGTCGCAAAGGCTCATTTCTTTTTTATACACGCAGACCGCAGACGTCTCTGGCATTGCGGCAAAATGTCCGACGGTGCCTGTGCTGCTTCCGGACGTGGCCCCGTCTTCCGCCGTAGTGGATGCCGTGAGTTTCGCCCGTTTTATCCCGACCTCTGCGTTCCTGGACGAACGCGTCGAAGCTGCAGAGTGCCCTCAGAAATGAAACACGCTCGTCTCGAGCCCATCGCGCAAACTCGTTAAACATCGACGATAGATTAGTTTTTAAAAATATTATTCGTGCAAAATAGTTTTATCGTCAGAATGCCTTGGAGACTTGCATACTTGCGGTTGGACTTATAATCTCGCTCAGAAAGCTAAAACGAAGTTTATCCGTTTTAACGGACTGGTACGATGGCACTCCGCCACCTGTTTCCCCTGCGGCTTGTGGCGCCGGCCGACCAAAGGGAGCTCACGCATCTTCCCCTAATCGTAGCATGGTGCCCGGAAACTGTCCGGAGCCGTAGAGGCCCACGGAAGAAGGCAGGGTGCATCTTTCTGACGCCCGGCACCCGCGAGCTTGAGGTGCGCGAGACGCCCGAGCGGCGTCCGAGGTGGGAAGCTCTTACCGACAGCGGGACGGCCCGATCTCCTCCCCACCACTTCCGCCTTGTCGGTCACTATAGTTTGCCTTCTGCCTGTTTTGAAAGTGTTGAATGCTTTTTCACGGATTTCCAAAGTTTTGTTTGTCTCTCCGTCCACGCATTTTCCCATAAATTTAGCAAGGAAAGTGACGTCGCGCGATGCCAGGTCGTGCGACCTAGTATACGCCAATTTATTTTCCGCTCTAAATTTAGTTGGAAACCTCACGTCGCAGGACCTATTGACGAATTTGGTTTTCCCGCTAAATTTAGCTGGGATGCGGATACCAGTAAGGGTTCTTCGTCGCTTCCGGAAATGACAGTTCGGTGTCTTCTGAACAAATTTAAACGGTCGTGTTTTAAATACCGCATTCCACGCTATACAGATCTTTGGAAATGAAGGTCGCCTCCACTTTCTTTGTCCGCCTCCATTCTACCCGGCGACACGGTACTTGCACGTCGTGTCGGACGGTGGCGACTCCTGCTGCTCAAAACACTTCCCGGGGGCTTAAGGACGGGAGCAAGGTCCCGAGACGTCGGCGGTTTCCGTAGAAAGATTGAGAATGACGAAAAGAAAGCAGACGACTGGTTAGGCGCATTCGTTTTGCCGTGAGCAGTCCAAGTTATTCGAGCGCTCGTCGACTTTGCTCGTTTTCGTACAATGCGCGACGTAGGTGTTTTTCGCCAAGTAAGTATAAAATAAAGCTAGGAAAACAATGAGCTCGGACCTCACGAGCGATGTTGTCCCGCTTCGCTTTAGAGCGTCGCTGGCGATCTGTGCCCGTCGGGGCAACCAACAGGACCGCTGATGTCCGCGTCCATGCCCCACCGTCCCGAAGTGGTTGCAATGCGTGGGAGCTTTCCCCCTAGATTTTTGTAGCAAATACCTCTGAGACTAGTACTGGAAACTCCCTCGGCGCATGGGCGAAAACCGATCGCGGCACCCCTGGCGAGTCTGAAGCCTTCGTTGGCGGACAGACTCCTTGGAATGCATTGGCTTTGCCCATCTCCGCTCAAAGAACCAACCAAAAACGCCGCAACTTTTTTTTTTTTTTTTGCTTTGGTTGGTAAAAAATATCACTTTGTGAGTGAAGGATGTGTTCTTTCCGTAAAAAATGTTTTTCTTGGCTTTTAAGGTGCAGTTTTTTTTCTTTTCAGCCACGAAAACATTCCGATGTCAAAGTTTATATAAGGCGTGAAAAACAAAAATCTATCTTGCTTTTTTTTTTAAATACTTGAACATGTAAAACTCTCAAAACTTAGATGTCTCAACTCTAGTGTTCCTATCAATCAATACGTCTTATCTTTGTCGTTGACATTAATTACCATTGTCACGAATACCTCGCTCGTACCTATCTCGTCGAAAAGACAATCTGGCTAATCCTGCAGACAATTGCCAACTATAAAATGCCAACTATAAAACAATTGCCAACTATATATTCGCTACACGCAATGTCAATAAGCTGCGCGGAGACGATTGTGCATACAAGATCTCAGGTCATTACCGAAATGGATGTATACATACACTTAATGGACAAAAAATTGAGTTACTCAGTCTTTGTTTCTAATTTTACTGTAAGACGCCGCCCACCGGCGTCTTTTCTTCCTTCTGCCTTTCTGCTTGTTTTTATTTTTTTTCTGTCTCCTTTTGCGCATTCTGCGAGGTATTTGCGTTAAAACCATTGGGCCGTTTATTTTTATTATTGCTTCGTTTTTATTTGCAATCTCTGTTTGTTTTTGTTTGGGATGGAGCCTCCAAAACGCATCTTGTGTTTTCAGTTGTGCTTGATTCTTACTGGTGCAATGTTTGTAAAGTGTTTGTACGGTCATTCTTTTGTCACTTTTGTAGTGTCATGGTTACCGTATTTACACAATTGTAAGTCGACTCGGTTGCAAGTCAACCCTTCCACATTGCACATCAGAAGAAAAGGAAATCTTTAGAGGCGCATTTTACAGCGAACACGTGAGAACGGCAGTGCATCTTTAGAAAGCCCAACCTCCAGCACTCGATCCAAACAACGTGCGACCGTGAATCGAGTGAAAAACTGTGAAAAGAAGCCGCAGGCCGCGAGACTGTCCCAGTGGCCACTCCGTAGTGGCTCTTACAAGTGCCGCCATCCTTGGGAGTCGGGCGCGCCGTGTGTTGTTCACCGCCATACATTTGGACTAATTTGCAAATAGCTATCAATAATACTCATTCACACAAATTAAAATTAGCACGGCTTCAAAGCAGATATATGTCAGCTCGCTTTATAAAACAGTTAATGCTTTCGCATTAAAAAAAGAAAAGAACTTCGAAGTTGAGCGCACAGAATAGCGCAATGCTTCAGGTACAGCTGGCTGAACTCTAAGCAAGTCGAGGTGTTCTGGATATCTGCGATTGTTTTGATTTTGTCGGTGCTACTTCGGCTCGCTACCCCCCCCGACTTCAGATTTTCAAAAATTTGAAAATGGGTTGACCTACAATTAAATAAATATGGTACATGTGTGCGTGTTTGTGAGCGCATCTGCTACCGGTCGGCTTCTACTAGCTAGTAGCCTTTCTGGCGATATCCACCAAGCCAGCTGGCGTGCCGACTTTGAAGTTCAGGCATCTTTTTGCGATCACCTACTCCAAGAAGTCGACGCGATATAGGCTGTCACGTCGTACCTCTCGCATTGTAATAAGTTTTCGAGGACATTGTTAATCTAATGGGCAGAGCCTTCTTTATGCATTTTCAGGCGTGAACCAGTCGTATGTAATAGTCTGAACGGCTTCGAGCGTACTTCATAAATAAATAAATGTAATTTCTACGCACATTATAATTTGATCGTCGTCGCGGTTGCGATCAGTAGATATCGCCGCACAAACGTGCAGAGCGTAACTAATTGTTCGGGCTCTCATGATGGAGAGAACGTCGTGGAGCCTACACTTTTCCATTGTGTCGTCCGCTTGCGAAGACTCGGGTCCACTAGGGGCGCCACTGTCACCGTTTGTCGCCGCTCGTACAAGTTTGTGGAGGATTATCCGGCATTGTCGAAGCCACGTCGTATTTGATCGTACCACCTCTCGGTGCTTCCCCCGGCCACCAGGTGGGTCTGCCCTTGCTGCTGGTGACGCGGTTCCGGACCCCAAAGGAGGCGGTCTCCCTCGTCAACTGCGTCCGAGGCCGCACGGGCGTCTGCCTCTGGACCGAGAATCTGGCCTGCGCCCTGGAGCTGGCCACGCAGTTCCGAGTGGCCTCCGTCTTCGTCAACATGCCACCCACACTCAACCCGGCCGCCGAGTTCGGGGGCGTAGGAGTTTCTGGCGTGGGCAGGGTCGGGGGCCGGCAGGTGAGACTCTTTGGGGTCGGGTTTGCCCCCGTGCTCATAACGCGTCTCCGACCAACGCGTCCGGCGTCCCGTTTCACCCGGACGTCCGAAGCGGCCTCGAGCGGCAACGAGCGACGTTACAAAAGATAAAGCGTTGCTTTGCACCGGACGTCGAAGTTACGGCAAAAGTTTGAGAGAATGCGAGCATCGCAACGTCTCAAATCCCAGCTGCCGGTGCTTTTGTCGGCCGTCCAACAGGCGTCCAGCAACGTATCGCCGCCGCCGCCGCAACGTACATCCTCGGGATAAAATTGAGGAACCTCTTAGGACGCAGTAAATGTGCCGGTCAGAGACGCGTTTTGTAGTTTGCTAGGCAACTAAAGGCCTACAAAGGAAAGTTGGGCAAACTTTGGGAATGTGAGTATCTCTCTGGAGTTTTCACACCGTGCCTCGGTCGTCGGAAGTCTCGGGAAACCCAATTTCGTTCGCAGGGTTTGGTTTTCTAAAATGTGCTGCGGATGCCCTCTCGTCGCGCCAGACCGAGAGAAAGTTTCGGCAAAAGAGAGTCCGCTCGGTGTCGCGGTTCCATGCGTTGCAGCTCGCGCAGAACCACTCTGTGGACCGGCATGTACGAAAACGATTTCAGTCGCTCGTAAAAGGCGGCCCTGTTTCGGTTTCATGCACCGAAATCGGAGCCAAATACCATGTATGATCCGGTTACGCAAACTCCGAATTACGCTACCATCTGCGGCGTTGCATCTGCAGTAATTCGGCTATACAAAAGTATGGCAGGTCTCTTTGCACAACTTTCGTCGCACACTCGCTTTTTAATGAGCACTTTTATAATTATACAGTGCAAGAAAATTAAACGGCGACGCATTAGACTAATTTTAAACATCAATTTGCAAAGAGTTCATTTTTCAAAATAATTGCCCATTTTTTATTTTTGCCAAGGAGTGCGAAGAAATGCCCTTTTTTTCTGCTCGGGGAAATTTCTAGTAAATTTTACGCCGGTTTCGCCCGTGGGACGAGTACAGTAAATAAATGAAGGTAGTATATTTTAGTGCATATTTGGGATTCGTAAAGATCAATAGCGACGGTCGAAAGATTCTTTCTTTAACGGCCGTGGAAGGGGACGGACGAGAGACTTACAAGAACGTCCCGAAGCGACGACGCCACCCGCGGTCTTTCGAACGTACCAAGGATCGAAGTGGCGTTCGTGAAACTAGGGTGGGTATCGCCGCACGGCTTTCTGGAACGTAGAGCTCGTGCCCACTGCGGCGCCACGCTCGGCGCTCGAGGGTGCAAGTACTCTCTGAAAACGAGCTTTCAACGTCGACTCAAGGTGTCTCCTCGAACGGCGTGCGCAGGGACTGCTCACATTCCTGAAACCGGCCTGGTCGACCGAGGGGCCAGTCGTCGGTCCCGAACTGGATTGGAGCCACTTTGGAAGCGAGACCCGGCCCGGCCGCGTCCTCCCGGCCGCCTACCCCGCGGGAGCTCAGGGGTAAGAACACCGGCTCGGTAGGAACACCACGATTACTTAGGCCACGGTCCCAACGCTCGAACGACGGAATTATCTGCGGACATGCCTGAAGCATGCTTGAAGCATGTTTTCTTGGTGCGCCTTGTCTGCAGACAGTTTTTGTACCACCAGTGGGACTGTTGTTCGAAAAGCAGACTGGTCTGCAGACTGCCTATGCCATGTTAGTGGCGTGACCGTGGCTTAGGCTAGTGCTATAGTCGTGTCAGTGCGAGTTGCTCAAAGCAGGTTTAGGTTACTCCGGCAGGTTACCACGTGACAACTAAGAGCAGCAGCGTAAAACGAGGGTAGATTTTCAAACGCCAAGGTACGAAACCTCTACTCCTGAGTAAGTTCGAGCGCATTTTGGAACACTGCTTATATGATCATGGGTCCGCTAGGCTACAGTCGGCTTCGTCAGGTCGTCGAGTGACGTGCGGAACGCCGAACTACTCTTTGTGTTTCTCCGAGTTTAGTTGGAATGATCAATGGCGCTTTCAAAAGCCAAGAAGAAGTACTTGCAAGTATTTCTGAGATCATACGCAACTGAGTTTCCGTGCTTTGTTGCTTTGCGGAAAGCTGACAAGTATGGATTCTGTACCATGTGCGCCTGTGATGTGTGAGCGTTTCGCACGGCGGCAAGCTTGACATCAAGATAACATCGCTTCACGAAAGCATCAGCACCATGTTCGTGCCGTAGAAGGGCAGGGCACCATCGGCAGTTTACTCCAAAACAAGTGCGAAGACAGTGTGATCCGCGCAAAGTGCCTCTTCACAAAGTTTCTTGTCAAACTAAAACAAAAATAATGTTGTGACTTCCCCCCCCCCTCCCTGCACGGTGGTCTCCCGAATTTTTAAGTTGCTAGGTTGGCAGGTATGTAGTCGGTGACAGGTTAAAGTAGAGTGGAAGCTCCTCTCTCCCCTTTGGCAGAGCTGGAGACCTCCTCTCCAACGTTCGCTCTGCTAAATTGGAAAGAGGAGCTTCCACTCTTAACCTGTCCCCAACTACAGTAAACTTTCGTTAATTCGACCTCGATGGGACCTTGAAATTTGGTTGAATTATCCGAATGATCGAATTAAAAAAGGGCAGAAAAACGGTTAAAATTAAACTTCTTTTTATTGTCCGAAGTACCGTATTTGCACGAATATAACGCGACCACGAATATAACGCGAAGGCAGGTTTTGATGACCTCAAAAAGAAAAAAAAATATTATTACTATTATAACGCGAGCCGAGGCCGCGTCAGTTTCGCACACTCGGGGGCATAGCAGAAGTGAAAAGTCAATGGAAATAGAAGAAATATCAGTTTATGTTTTGACTGCACTCATCCTGACTGCTCAGGTCCTTCCGTTTACATTACACTTGGCTACTACGCAGATAAGCAGCAGCACGGCACCGCTCGTCTGGTAGTTCCTTTTTCTTCGGCGTGAGCTCCTCGGCAGCCCACAATCCAAGCAAGGCAGGAAGCAGAAGCACCAACACACAAACACCAGACCACTCTGGAGCAGAAACTAAAAAATGCGCAGGCAGAAAAAAGACTGCTGAACCCGATACACGATCACACTTCTTGTTCTGGTCCCTCTGCATAAACAAACACCTCGTGTAGCACGATTACGTAAACGGTCTTGGCTTGGCTTGTGTTGACTTGACTCGGCCTGGCTTGGCTTGGCTCGGCTCGAATTGGCCAGTGCCCGCATTCCCGCATGGCGTGCGCGCTGAGTTTCTGCTGTGGCGTGCGCGCGTTGTACAAACACAAAAGCGATAAAAAAAATGTTTTTTTATCTTTTCCATTGGCCCCTTCAGGTGGCCCAATAGCTAATAAATTCCCTTCCACACCCCCACTTCTTTTCCCACCGGATCTCCTGCATTGAGCAGGAGGGATGGCTTTTTCCTCTGGCTTTCTCCAGACTCGCGCGCCTCGTGGCTGAACTCAATTCCGAATATAACGCGAGATGCGTTTTGGAGCACGTAATTCCGAAAAAAAACTCGCGTTATATTCGTGCAAATACTCACGGATGGTCTGTGCCAGCTGCGCTTAAAACGGTCGTGTCCGAAAGCAGGCTTCGAGAGCAGCGTAACTAAACGTCACGTCCCAAAAAAATCGCGCACTACAAAAAAAAAAAGAAAGAAACGGAAAAGTAAGTTTTACGAGCTGACTTTGGCGCCGAGCCAAAGTCAACTCAGTGACAAAAAAAATAACAAAAAAAAGGAAAAGAGAATTTGCTTTTTTGGACGTGCGCAGATGGACCGCACACGATGCTACAGAGAAGCGCTTTGAGAGCGCTCGCTGAGAAAGCTTCGAGCCAACTTTGGGCACCAAGCGCCCAGACCGTCGGCAACAAAAAAAGAAGAAAAAAAAAGGAAAAGAGACTACATTTTTGGGTGCGCAAGATGGAGCGCACATGATGCTAGAGAAAAACGCTTCGAGAGCGCGCGCTGGCTCGTGCGCGCCCGACCACGTGCTATGTTTTCCGCGCTACTCCACGCCAGATTGGTTGCGCTGGCTCGTGTCATTCTCTACCGTCCATCTCAACGGCGTAGGGGAGCAGGCGCATATTTGCACGGTCGGCTTTGCAGCAAAGGGCCCGTGTTTCGCCGTACGTTGGTGGTTTTTCTGCCGTGGTGCCGTGCAATGTGAGCCCGCGCGCATTCGCTCGGGACGAATTATCCGATGCGGAGTCTTCCCGAGTTCAAACTATCGAACTTTTCCTCCCATAGAAATGTATGGGCGCTCGCCGGGACTTTTGAACGCGATCGAATTAAACGAAAAGTTGAATTATCCGAGGTCGAACTAACGAAAGTTTACTGTATAGCAGTCTACGCTACAGACAAAGCCTAATGGGACCGAATGTAGCAAATGACGAGGCGCGGGGAATGTTTTTGGGCGCATAAAATTTTGTTGGTGTCTGTACTTTAAGCGGGGCATTTCGCGTGCCCAAAGATAGGCGCAGGTTCCTCTTTTGGGTTCAAAGTTGTCGATGAAAGTGAGAAAACGCAAGCACACTGGGGAACCGTAACGAAAAACCCGAGATTGGGAATGGATGGGAAACCGGACGAGCGCACGCACCGTCTCGAAACTCTGCTGCCATTTGTATCTCGCGTCGTCACGTTTAAACGATCGTCCACCTTCCTCGAAAGTTACCGACCTCCTCGCAAAAAGATGACGATCTCGGGATTTTAATGTATTGAAGTGGTCGCGCTTTTAAATTCTATGTCGCTGTTTCCTAACTTGCTACGCTCAGCCTTTCTCAGGAAATAATGTGTCGCGCATCGTCCGTCAGCGGTGCGGGTTGGAATCGAGGAAATGCTACGCGGGGTGGACTTTCGGGGGTTGAAGTTTCAGCTCGGGAAAGTGCTCGACGGTGGACTAAGAAAACGGACAGAGAATCGGGGCACAAGAGAGCCAACAAATGTTAGTTGTAACAAGACCCCGGGACAGGGTAAGCAGAAAACGATTCGCGCGCGGAAAAGCTTTATCGCGGCCGAAAGTTTACTTCGCCCAAAAGTGCTTAATATAGGAAATGCCACAAAGAGAAGGAATGTTAGAAAAGAAAAAAGAAAGTAATCACCCTCCTTTCCGCACTAGCATTTGCTTTCCTCTCTTTGTGGCATTCTTTTTCTTTGTGCCCTATCCTGTTGGGTGGTTCCCGTTTCAGCCCATTCCCAATTCAACCTTCCCGTTTGTACCTTCCCATTTCGACCCGGCTCAAAACGACCTTCTCATTTCATCCTTTCCCATTTCGCCCTATCCCCGAAACAACCTTCCCGCTTCGGCCCTCTTTCATTATCAGTTGGGTCGGTTTGTTTGTATTGTTCGTTAACAGTTGATTAAGTCAAGTGTCCCAATGTCTGTTCTCCTTGCGCACCTCACTTCTCCCTCTCCCGAAACAACCTTGGAGACATGGCACCGTAAGATAAACGCTGTGTCAGGGAAGGCTCACCCGAACATTTACAGCTTCATCGATCTGATCAAACGGGATGAGGCTTTGACAAGGATATCTCTGCAGCAGCTTGCAAATGGTGGTGCCGTGCGGGCTAGGGGAAAGCCGCGAGCTATCAAAAATTGAAGTGTCGCCTTTCTGATGGCGCGATTTTTCTGCCCGACTTCCTCAACCAGTGCGATATCATTTTGTGGTATATATTTTTTCCTCTTTGTGCAAGGTTTTGTGTTTGAACTTGTAAGAAAATGAAGTCGCAGTCATATGCTTGTCAGCCTGTCTGATTTATCCCTTTTCAAAATATCCCGTTCACTATAGGGAGGTTTAAAATAACGTACGCAAGCGCTTTGGGTAACCTAAAAATAGTGTCGCGGTACAAAACCTAAGGTAACGCTAATTTTTGCTTTGTCTAAGTGCTTGCCTACATTATTCTAAGAATTCAATATTGTACAGAGCGCGACACTGTTACCGCGAACAAGCGATTGTTGGTTTCTGCTGTTTGTCTCAAATAATCAAAAGACTGCCATCAATATTATTAGTGTCTTTGAAAGTGCTCATCTGGGCTACTAACCTAAGCAGTACAATTTAATACCTTCTCATACCATTTCTCAGTAAAAATTTAAAAAATATCGGCAACATCGTGTTTGCGGTAACGTTGCCGCGTAGTGTACATTGTTCGTTTCACAGTTACACATTTTGGGGACTGCCTCGAAAGAAACATTTTAAGTGGTTCAAGTAGAAATATATTTCGTTGAATCTTGTCTGAAAGCGTTATATATTTTGAGAATACGGTGACAAGCAAACTATTTCATAGCATAACTAAATAGCTCGCCTTCACATTTGCGTTAATTGCAATAACATCATTTCGGGACATATTCTTAAGAAAAAAGGTGCGCAAACCAGGGTTAGAACAATGGAGACTTTTCCGAAGGAGGTAGAGATATGTGGGGCTTTATACCAATGGGTTCAAACGGGACGGGCTCAACCCATAAGGGTGTTATGGCTATGGGTTCAAATAAGAATAGCATTTTGAGAATGGGTTAAAATGGGACGGGCGATTCGGGAATGGGTCGAAACAGGACGGGTTAAACGGGAAGGTCGTTTCGGGGAGGGGTCGAAATGGGACGGGTTCAAACGAGAAGCTCGTTTCGGGAAAGGGTCAAGACGGGATGGGTCAAAACGGGAATAGGTTCCTTCAGGCTACACCCATCCTGTTACACCCTTTTCGAGCGAAAATATTTGGCTGTGTTAGGGACTTTTTTTGCGTCATATTTTGCTCACCTGCAGTCTTGGGGGTACTCGCTTCCTGCAGGGAGTGACGAGACCTTCGAGCTGTTCTATGCGGGGCAGCGGAAGAAACCGGAGTCAAACACCTCGTACCCGGTGCACAATTCAGAGGGAAGAGTGATCGGTTTCGCCCCAGAAGCCAGCAGGAAAGACGTTCGGAATGCGGTTGAGGCTGCCATGGCCGGATTCAAGAGGTGAGTGGCCCGGGAAAGCATTTGCATTATACATCTCTGCAGAAACCTTCTTTTTTTCAACAGAGACCTGGTATCGGAACCACTGCCTAGGACAAAGTTCTAAGATGTTTTTATGAATATCGACCACTAACCTTATAACTCGATGCTAACATCGTGGCAGTGGGTTTCGTGCAGTGCCCCGGTCATGCCACTGTGCGATTCCCCAAATATTGAGGTATTGCTTGGACCAGACCAGATACTTCCACTGAGCTTAGGGTTGCCACCTTTCCCCGAAAAAAAAACCGACCCTTCAACGGGGGGGGGGGGGGGGAGGGAGGGAGGGAGGGAGGGAGGGAGGGAGGGAGGGAGGGAGGAGGGGGAGGGAGGAGGGAGGGAGGGGGGAGGGGGGGGGCAGTTAAGTGACAACAGCTCCGAGAGACGCTCAGCTCTTCCTAGACATCGTCGGCGCGTTTCTCTGGTCTTGGCACTTAAACAATTAAATGGAGAACGAAGAGGGAGGGGAAAAACGACGAGGATCTAAAGTAACAACAACAATATTACACCATGTGTAGTCGAAGGGGAAAGCTTGGGGAAAGCGCATACGCCACCCGTCACAGTGGACGGATGAAGCGCCGTGCGTGTCCTTGTCAAGATGCCGACAATCGTTAAGAAAACCAACACCTCCCAGAAGGCTCAGCTATCGGGAGGGCCTGTCGCCGAGTTTCCCGCCGGCGTCTTGCTTGTTCTCGCTTTCCCTTATTTTCCGGCTTTCCAGCTTTCCGCCGCGCCCCTGGTGGTCGTTTTGTTTTGTGTTGACCGTACTCCTCTTCCCCCCCCCCTTCCCCCGTCTCATGGAGTTCTCCTGCCGCGCTCGCCCGCATACTTTCTCTAATCACGTGTCCTGACGGTGTTTGTGTAATTTTAGACTTCTTTTTTTCGTCGACAAATATTTATTGTCGTAGTTGTTGAATTGTCACTTAAAAAAACGCCAAAAAATAAGCTAAAAGCAATCGCGCTTCGAGGGCTGTCAAAAACCGGCCAATGACGGCCGGTCTTACCTACGGACCGGCAACCGGCCTGCTGTCTAAAAACCGGCCGGGCCGGTCAAAAACCGGGCAGGTGGCAACCCTAACTGAGCTACATAATGGCCGGACGACTGAAATGCAACTGGCCAGTTAAAGTAATGGCACCGAGGGCGACAAAACTTAGCAGTTGCGTGGCACTTTGGTTTTGCGCGCTTTAAGTGCTTCGAGCTCACTAAGTTTGTTTCGTGCCGAATTAAAAAGTATTTTACCACTTCGAATGATGCGCGCCAAACTCTCCGCCCACCAGAATAAAAAGCATTTTAAAGCCGAGTGTATATTAGAAAATTTTAATAGTTTTTAAAAGGGTTTCTTATTCAATTTGCAGCATACATTTATTGTTTGAACTCTTCTAGATCTTTTTTAATAATGGAAAATTATAATAAATCTTTGCCGCCAAGCAGCTTCACCGCTTTGCACCGATGTGCTGGTGTGCTGGGAGAAACGGTCGACAAAGTGCCTCGATTGGTTTAACGGCCTCGGAAAATTGGATCACTATCGTAGATTGGCCAGTTTCTGTCGATAATTACAGTTAGACCCCCGATTTTAGGAGTCAGTGTCGGAAAAAAACTATAGCCGTATCGGCGTTAATGAGACAGTCACCACTTCAATTACCTCGTTACATTAATTGTTCTTTTTTTTTTTTTTTCATCTTAAAAGTTTGTGAAATGTTTCTCACGTAATAAGATTTTCTTTCGATGTGTACGCTCTCTAAGAAAGATTTCTAGCCGCGATTCCTTTAAGTACCCACGCTCGATTCGCACTATATCGAAACATTTATATTTGCAAACTGTTTCATTCGATTTTCAGTCAAGTTTCATATTATTCGTATTCGATACCCATGAAAAAACGTTATATTCTCGCGCCTTTACGGCGAACTAATTGCACGGCAATTTTTAAAGGAGCACGGTCGTTCTCGTTGTCGCGTCTCGCGTGTTTTGAGGATGAGCGGGACGTCGAAGGGTGTCCGACGTTTCTCCGACCGCAGCTGGTCGACGCGAGAGGCCCCCAGCAGAGCTCGGGTGCTGTACCGCGTGGCGGAGAACCTGTCCCTCCGCGCCAAGGAGTTTGCCTCCCGCCTTGGCACCCTGGAGGGACTGCCAGCCGACGAGTGCGACGTGGCCGTGAGCACCTGCATCCGACGACTCTTCTACTGGGCCGCGACCTGCTACAAGGACGTGGGCTCCGTGAGGGTGAGACGCCGCTCCGTTTCCTACCGAGAATACGCTACCGCGCCCGCAACGCGTCTCCGATTTGCGCGTTTACCGCGTCCGGAAAATTGGTCCCTCGATTCCTGCCCGACGACGTCGTAGACGTGGCAGGTGCTTGTTCGGGTTGGTCGCCCTCCGACTCGACGGTTTGCTTTGGCGGTCGGTAGTTCGGACGCTGCAACAATGGTGACAGACACTCGCGTCCTCTCCCGCTTTTTGCCGGGAATTCTGGCGCCAATTGCCGGGACCGCAACATCCGATGGCGCCACATTCCGGCGTCTGCGACTTGATTCGTTGCCACTTTGAGACGTCTTTTCAACGTATGGGCGGTACGGGACGCCAAACACGCCGTTGGAGATGCTTTCCACACACCCTAGTTTTACTTCATTGTTTCGTGTCGATAGGTTCGAGCTAGGCACAAGCGAATAGTGGATTTTGAGTTTGAAGCGAAATAGTGACTTTGGCCGAATATTTTAACGCCGAATGTGTTTTATCGGCCGATTTTCGTGAAGATCTGTAACGTTTCAGTGTAACGTTTGACTGCTACGAGGGAAACCAAAAGGGTTGCGCCCATAGGGAACCGTATAAAAAGACTTAAGTCCCCTCGCAGGATTCAAACTCGCCACCTCAAGATTGTAAGCCAAGTGCTTTACCAACTGAGCTAGCAAGGGACGGCGCTTGCTCTCGATTCGAGGGAGAGTCCCTTTCGCGCAACGTTGGAGGGCTGTGGGCCTCGTGACTTTGAAAGCGTGGGGGCATGTCATGCTGCGCCAACCTGCGGCGCTTGTCAGAAATAGAAGCGAATCTTTGACACACTTGATTTGTGACTGGTGAGATGCCTCTCTCTTCTTCCACCGTGGCCACGGTAGAAGAAGGGAGAGGCGAACTTATCGAGAACGTAAGAAGTGACAGAAAAAGCTGGAAGGGCTCTACACCGGGGACCTTGCAGGACCCAAAAGTGTAATAAGGCACATCACAGATTATGTTCTTACCAGTTACTGTCAGCATGTCCAAGCTTCTATCATTTTTCCATTCGAATATCTAATAGCTTCTTTTAAGGTGATTAAGGTGGAGCCCTGCCCTTGATTAGTGCGATTCTGAACCAGCAGATGGCAATGGGATCGCCTTAGAGGCAATGGAATCTCCTTACGAACCTGTGCATGAACTCAATAAATCGCGCGGGGTGGTGCTTCAATACAGTGTGCCATTTTTCTTTCTCCCAAAATTGACATCCCTGGCCATTCACCTGTTTCTCAATGTGCACGCTTTCTATGGAACACGGCTCAGCTGCACCGGTTCTCATGCAAAGGGAGCAGTTGCCTATGCTATGAACTCACGTTCCAGCAAATTTGGTCAGAACAAAACGTGAAAATCGTCCCGGATCTAATGGTGAGGCGCACACATGACAATAGAATCGACGCATCGAAATATTGATATTGGCGTTAAGCATTTATCACCCGGGGGATCTCAAACCTTACTACTAGTACACATATTTCAACGTGGTCAGATTCGTATGACGGGTAGGCCGCTTTGGCGTGCGTATGTTTGCCGCTTTATAGACCTTTCCAAAAAGGGCTCCTGGGCGGTTCCATTTTCAGTGTCACGTGCGTATGTGCGCGTGATTTGCCCGCTTTGCGATGCGACGAACATGCGCGTGCATGGGCCCAGGAGATCGCATGCTGGGCTGTGGACTTGTAAATATTACATTGGGGTATAAATTTTCGAAAAAATGTGATCATGTAATAGATGCAGGGGTGGTCCAGCTGCGCCAATTGCGCCATTTTGATAAATTCTCCTTTACCTGCGCCTTGCTGCGCCTAAAGACACAAATTGCGCCAAACTGCGCCAAACCGCGCCAAACTGCGCCAAAAAGGGCTAGTCGGTCCGTGAACGAATCCTTTTTGGAAGAATGGCGTTTTCGGCTGGCAACCCGGTGGGAGTTTTATTTTCTAGGCTAGGTGGCGCAAGCTGCCGCCCGATATAAAGGGTAGAGCCGTTACCATAGCCATCACAATCCAATTCAGGTTTCCGGCCCAGTGGCATTATTGCGCATTATTGTTTTGTTGCGACCGTTTTGATATGCGGCGTTGTGGCTGTTCATTTCTGCATCGCCACTACTAAGTCCTCTTGAAGATGAGCCAACGTGAGTACTTTTTTTTCTGCATGCGCGTTTTAAGTTACAGACCCCATAGTAGAAATTTGCTCGGACGCTCGTTCACCGGCAGACCAGCGGCATCATTACCGAACGTGGTACTCTTTTCGATCGCGTGGTCGTTGCTTGATTTCCTTGCTGCGAATTGTTGCGTGTTCCTTTTCATGTCAAATGCCGTAAACGATTGGTCACCCCTTGGTTGTCATACTGTCGCACTGCGTGCGAACTCAGAATAGAGCTTACAAACATGTTTAATAAATCGCTATAGTTTCGGATTCTCGGACGCCTTGAGTATATTTATCACGATCACGAAAAACAGGTCGACTTACAATTGTGTAAATACATATTCACCGCGGTAACTTTAAAGTTTGTAGATCATGGCAAAAAAGTTTTGGCGTATTTTCTTGGTTTGTTTAAAATTGTAATTTTGTCCTTTTTTTCTAGAGCGAAGCACCAAGTTTAAAGACTCAGTACTCAGTGAGGTGGACTCAAATAATGATTTAATTAGTCTCTGGTGCAAAAAGGGGACTCACAAAACTGATGCATTTTGCGTCCTCTGCAATTCAAAGCTTGGAAAAAGTAGAAGGTGGCCAAACTATGTTAGCTGAAGCCAATGCTACTTTGTCACGCACTCTTTGCGAGCTGGACGAACTGAAAAAGAAATGCAAAAAGCATTGAGTCAATATTTTTTTTTCACCTGTGATCTATAGCCTACAGTCAAAAGGCAAGAAGTATTAAGCAATATTTTAGTTTTCATCTGTGATATTTTGTTGCATAGTTAAGCTTTAGCTGCAAGAATGTTCTGTCATAAATAAAATGGTTTTCTTATGGTGAGTTCTTTTCTTTGTAAATTACTATATGAAATTCAGATGTTCGTGACACACACAGACATATATATATATATATGGGGGGTGAGGTAAGATTGACAAGGGCAGCCGTAATATATATATAATAATAAAGACATGGCACAGAACTGCTCTATGTTCATGCTGCTCCAAAATGTTTAGTTTTCCTGATACCAAGGTGCTCCAAAACGAGCTTTTCCCTGCTCCGAAAGGGGAGTTTATGTGATACGAATTGCTCCAAAATTGGGTTTTTCTTGCTCCAAAAATTGCTCCAAAACCTAAAATGGCTGGACCACCACTG
>JAZHYW010037460.1:0-10936 GCA_037355805.1 Ixodes ricinus
AAAATATGATTGCGAAAAATACCACGCGAATACATCACCCCATGGTAACTAATAAATCACGTACCACTCCCAATCACAAAATCTTGAGCCTGCGAGATATTCCTCAATCTCACGCTTGCCAAATATTGCGTCGGCAAAAATGAAGTTTGTAGCAGCCTTCGTGTTCTATTCGAGGACTGAATACAAAGATACCATTTTTTTGTATTTGCCAGTCACAACCTCTTGCCAGGTTCATCGCAAAACTGACACGGTAAAACCGTCTATAGAGGAGTTCTAGAGTGTGTCACTCACGCAGTAAGAATGGTTGAAGATGTGGAGCTCTGCTTGAGCATCTGCAAGAGCAGCGTGTGCCACTCTCCGAGCAGCGCCTTCCAGAGGCCGTCTCCGTCGTCCGCGCTCTGCCCGCTCCCCGGCTGGGAGGCCCACCCCGCAGGGTGGTGCAGACTCAGCTGCAGGGCCAGGAACTCCAGCGCCAGCTCCTGCGTCAAAGTCCAATGCCGCAAGTGGAGACGCCGGATGAGCGACGCAAGTACCCCTTCCTCAATTATCTCGTGGGTTCCGCCCTTCTGTGGCCTTGAGGAGAGCGGGCGTAAATGGGCCACAGTCCCAAAATGCCACTTCCTGCGCTTTAGACGGGGCATTGGGAAGTTCGGGCGGCATCGTTTTGCTTCACCACGGACTGTTTGAATGTTTCCAGGGGGCAGAAAAGCGTTTCCTGAGATTTGAGATGAGGCTCAAGATTACTGACCACCGTGATTTCAAGCAACAAAATGGCAGAAGTGTCCTCACTCCAACGCATAGCTTGTCGAGTAATTATGATAACACAGTTAAACACCTTTATAACCAAGTCCGCAGGACCGGTTAAATTTTATGTACAGTTGAACCTCGATTTAACAAAACCCGATTTTACGAAGTTCCCGATCTAACGAAATAATTAGCGGGTTCCGGTGACTTTGTTAAATCGAGGTTCAACTGTAGTACATTTAACTTCGCTGTAGTATTTGAGCGAGAGAAATGAATCACGCGAAACCGAATTTGTGCTATGGCATATTGACGCATCTCCGCAACATTCGAAGCGTAGTATTACGTACAAAACCTCCTTTCTGAGTGACATCAGAAACGAGGTTTTGTACGTTCACAATTGACTTATCAAAAGAGGGAACGGCGGCCGAGTCTGCTGGTGCATTGTAGCTTAGAGCATGTGAGATGAAAGCTGGTGCTGCAGAATAAAGGGGCCATGAAACGATTTTTCAACTTTTTCCTTCGTAGCTTTCCTCCTCAACTCACAAATTGCGCAGAGTACCAAGCAGTTCAAGAAGAGGGAAAGGAGGAACTGCCTCGTTGCTTAGACCCTCCTTTGTGTACCCAGACACCGCCATTTCCCCCTATAAGATTAGCCCGTCACTCAAAATTCGGACAAAGGTTGCTTTCCCCACCCCGTTCACCCCTCAGTTAACAGTGCTGTGGAAGCTACATGTAAAATTGTGGGCCAGCCACACTTTTGCCACGTGATCACACTCCCTCGCGCGTACCCACACGGAGAGAACGAGATCAGGTGATGAAAGGAAGGCGGCTGATTGGTCCGGCATGCGCATAACACCCAACACATTATCAGCTTAGGGATGAACGGAATATAGTGAGGTCGTGTCTCATGTGACGTGAGTTTGGGCCGGGTGACGTGCTTTGGGTACCGCGGATGTATCACAGAGAAAAGGCACAGAGCTTTGGAAGGAAAGGAGGTACGAAATAGTCAGCTATGTTTTCAAATTTTTGCACCGAAATGATGAGGCTTTTGACTTTATACCTTTTTTCTTTTGGCCAACTACATGATATGCTATTAGTAAAATCTCAATCCAAATTCATTTATCCCAGCCCAAAATTCGTTTCATGACCCCTTTGAGCTAGGTTACCATTTTTTCTCTCAATGAAATTTGTACCGGCACGTTTTTGTGTACTCACCACTGCGTGACGCAATTTAAAGACACCAGGCTAGCGGTCGTACCGCCAGTACCGCGACTGGCAATGTTTGTCCTCTACAGCCGAGATACCAGGTGCTCCTTGCTGCAGCACACTAATTCCCCGCCGCCCAAACTTCCACACAACAAACTTAACTGACTTTTCAAGATACGAGTCGCAATAATCACTAAGCCACCGATGTGACTCCCGATCACGCAGCAAATTAGAGGCGTTCGCTGACACGCTGGCGTGTATCCGGTCACCACGCTCTCGGCAATCCTCGTTGCAAATGCCACTTCTGGGAGGTGTCTGTCCCAGTCCCGCTGGAAGCTGCAATAGGCCAAAATCCCTCGTTTCAAAATGGCATCGTGGTGCTCCACCGTTAGGCACGTTGGCATATAAGGCACTGCATGGCGTTCGGTGATGCGCCAGTGTTTCGGGACTCCTTTCCACAGCCCACTGACGAATGGCTCGCCGTCGTCACTCAATAAGCTGCGGGGTACACCATGCCGGCAGAAGACCTCCACCATCCGTTTCACGATGGCTCGAGATTTCGGGGCCCGGAGAGGAAACACTTCGATGAGCTTCGTGAACTCGTCCAATATCACCGAGACATGCTTGTTTTGTGTGGCTGTGGTGAGCAGGTGCTCCATGGGGCCACTGGCCCAAGAGTATCCTCTGGTTTCTGACGTCGAGGTTTGAAGGTCTGACAAGTTTTACAGGAACGGACATGGCGGGAGACATCTGCCCTCATTCCCAGCCAATAGAACTGCTCCTGGATCCGTCGAAGCGTCTTAAAGTGGCCGGCATGGGCACTCGGGGGATGGTCGTGTTCCATCTGCAAGACCAGTGCTGTCAGTTCGAGGGGCAGCCATGGAACCTTGCTGTGCTGGCCTAGGTAGACCAGGAGACCCGTGTCGTCTATCTCGCTTTCGCTGCCAGATCTTGCACAAGCCTCTCATGTCATTTGGCAGCGAGTTGTTTGTGATGAAGTCAATCACAGCCCTCAGAAGACCGTCTCTCAGTTGCTCAGGAGTCAGCTTCTTCCCGTATCTGAGCAACGATATGTCTGGTGCGTCTGAGGTCGCTATTTCTTCCAAACGTATTGATGGGCAAGGTTCGGTCGCCTCAATTGAAAACCGGTCCTCCGCGATGGATGGTGGACGGGGCTCTGGAGCAGACACTGGGAATGTTGGCTTTGCTTTGCCCGTGCTTTACGGTGCATTTGAACCCTTGCAGACGCACCACCCATCCTTCAACCTGCTGGAGAACTCGACGTAAGGATGGAACTTGTCCAATGCCCACACCACTGCGGGACATTCCCATTCCTGCACCGTATAGTCACACTTGGCTGCCACGAAGGTTCGACTCATCGATGAAACCGGCCCGAGGAGTTCATCGTTTTCCCGTGGGAGGACTGCAATGCCAATGCTGCTGGCATCTGTTTCAATTACGAAGGGACGGTTGAAGTCTGGCAGAGCAACTACCGTCCTCTCTGTAACTCAGGACTTGAGGGATTCGAATTCCTGTTGAGGCCGGTCTCATCTCCGAGGTGTGTTCTTCCCGAGCAGACAGGTGAGAGGCTTTGCAATGTCCGAAAATCTTGGGATGAAAGTGTGGTAGTAGCCCACCAGTCCCAAAAAGGCCCGCAGATGTTTGACCATTGTTGCTGTAGGGTACTCTTCAACTTCCTTCCTTCACTTTTCCTGGATCTGGCTGGCACCTGCCTGGGGATATGACGTGACTTGAGAATCTGAGTGGATGGTTACGCAGCTGCACCTTGTTGGCACGCCCTTCCGATGCCATCCAGTAAGACATCGGTAAATTACTTTCAAAATGTAATTTAATTACAATTACAATCACTTCGCTCCAAAAGTAGTTTAATTGCAATTACAATTACTACTACATGAAAAGTAATTCATTACAATTACAAATTACTTTTTCAAAAGTAATGCAATTACTTTAGAATTACTTTTTTCTGAGAGCTATGCACCTTGGGCCATATAACTTTAAACGAGTTATAAGTATAGCCGCCGTATAAATGTCACGTATTGTACTTTCCTTTTATGAAATTTGTTAAATGAATTATAGAACTTGACAGTTTGGAATAATGAACTCCTGCATTCTTATATATTCTCAATAAATTAAATTAAATTATTTTATATACTCGAAGACGCGAGATCGCTAAGTAAATTTGGGTTGACACACTTTTGTTAGCCAGGCAAATAAAAATGTGACAATTAGTCATACCTGAATATTTTATTAGTGTTAATATCAAACTACAATCGGCACGCACTAATACAGTAAACTTTCGTTAATTCAACCTTGACGGGACCTTGAAATTTGGTCAAATTATCCGAATGATTGAATTAAAAAAAGGGCAGAAACACGGTTAAAATTAAACTTCCTTTTATTGTCCAAAGTACTAACGAATGGTCTGATGCCGTTTGCGCTTAAAACGCGTGTCCAAAAGCATGCTTCCGAGAGCAACGTAACTAAACGTCACGTCCCTAAAAAATTGCGCACTACAAAAAAAAAAAAAAAGAAAGAAGGAAGTTTTACGAGCTGACTTTGGCGTCGGGCCAAAGTCAACTCGGTGACAAAACAAGAAAAGAAAACGAGAATTCACGTTTTCTGACGCGCAAGATGGACCGCACACGATGCTACAGAGAAGCGCTTTGAGAGCGCGCGCTGAGAAAGCTTCGAGCCAACTTTGGCGCCGGGCGGCCAGATTGTCGGCGACAAAGAAAAGTAACAACAAAAAAAACGGAAGAGAGAATTTACGTTTTCTGGTGTGCAAGATGGAGCGCACACAATGCTGCAGAAAAACGCTTTCGCGAGCGCGCGCTGGCTCGTGCGCGCCCGACCACGTGCTATGTTCTCCGCGCTACTCCACGCCAGATTGGTTGCACTGGCTCGTGTCATTCGCTACGGTCCATCTCAACGGCGTAGAGGAGCAAGCGCATATTTGCGCACGTTCGGCTTTGCAGCAAAGGGCCCCTGTTTCGCCGTACGTTGGTGGTTTTTCTGCCGTGGTGCCCTGCAATGTGAGCCCGCGCACATTCGCTCGGGACGAATTATCCGATGCGAGTCTTCCCGAGTTCGAACTATCAAACTTTTCGTACCATAAAAATGTATGGGCGCTCGCGGGGACTTTTGAACATGATCGAATGAAACGAAAAGTCGAATTAACCGAGGTCGAACTAACGAAAGTTTACTGTACGACAACGTAAACCTACAAACGTTTCATGTTATCGTAATTTATGTACATTGAGTTGAAAAAAAAAAAAACTACTAAGACACTTAAGACTGCTAACACGTCGGAATGCCGGAATGTTGGAAGGAATTTCTACAAGCTGCGCGCTGAGCCTGGCCGGGTGTCCTCTGCGGCCGGCTGCTCTGCAGAGCCCGGCCACCTCTCCCTCTTACCAGCGGCCGGGCCACTGCGCCATCGAGAGGGCTTCTCTGTCGGGTGGCATTCCTTGGAACTCTGCCACGCGCCAGCCAATGGGAGTTTATTCATCAATTCACTGCTACAGACTATAGGCTTCGCGCCATGGGACTGGGGAATTTAGGTGCTGTTTGCCGCCGCTTCAAAAGCTGATAGCGCCAGTTCACTCCAAGCCCCACACATGCGAGACAAGCCCTCTATATAAAAAAAAAAGAAAAGAGAAAGGCTTCAATGAAAAACGAATTTAACACACGAGCTCCCAACAGTCTGAAGCCGCGGTTTGTAAAGTTTCAGAATCTCGTGCAGTCAGGTCAAGAAATGGTTGAAAGGGTTAGGGGTTAGAGCAAGCAGTAAAGAATGAAAATTTATACAAAAAGGTAGACAAGGATTGGGAAAGGGAAGAGCAGTGTAGCAACAACGGTTGGAAGTTAGGCGGGGTGAGTCGTGTTAACAAGACCTGCTGCCTCTTCGCTCCGATGTTAGAGTAGCAAAACTTACTGTCAGTGGTACCAACAGACAAGCTAGATGAGAGGGACGTGAAAAACTCATAAAGACAAGAGAATAATTTCATGGACAATAAAAATCCTCAACCTTGACTGAAATATGTAAGCGAATATGCTAGCGGCGAGGAGGCAAAGGAAAACCTCGAACCAACCTCCCCGCCTCGACCGGATGATGTGATTGGAGCCCAACCAGCTCGACTTCGACCCCCGATGCCCCCGTATGGGAATGAGAAATAAGAAAGATCCCTAGAAACACGAGCAACAGGTAGCAAACAAGACGAAGAGACAGATTCAACTACGACAGGAAAAATAAAAGAATGCGAATATAGCCCTCATTTATCAAATTATTTCTCAAAGTTTTCATTAAATCGTTTTACAGTCTACAAAACCGTTCATTCCGTTCTACCCAGCCAGGGGCGGATGCAGGAATTGCCCGAGGGGGGAGGGGGGGAGTCAGATGTTGTTCAGTGTTCCATATGTTTAGGAACACCCCCCTCCCCTCCCTCGTTTCCACGCCCTAAATTTTTACACATGAGAAATCAAGAGGGGGTCACGATATCCAGATCCCCCCCTCCCCCTCTAAATTCGCCACTGATCGCAGCCTCTCTTTCCCATTCCTCCTTTCCCTCCTTTTGAGCAGCTTGGGATACACTCTCTCCCCTGTAGCTTTGGCTGTACTGTCGTCCCTGTGGTCAGAAAAGGAAAAGTGCCGGCGCCGAACAATCTTGCAAAAGTGATTGTAATTGTGCCTGAAATTTTGCAATTACTGATGCTAGAAGAAATTAAATTACAATTACAATTTTTCTAGCTAAAAGTAATTAATTACAATTACAACTTACCAGGAAAAGTAGTTAAATTACAGTAATTCAATTACTGTAATTGAATCACTACTCAAGTATGCATCCAGTGAGGATTCACGCAACCCTTGTCTGCATTCCCTAATGCAAAATAAGAAAACGAGTGTGCGCATTACCCGAACGAAGCGTTAAAAAATAAAATCTGATTTTGGAGCGGAGTGGCGCGTACTCAATCAACAGCGTGAGCAAAACGAAAGCGAACAAAGTACGCACAAGGGCGCAATGGAGGCAGCGCCGCATCCGCCGCGCCACTTCTGTCGCCGCCGCATCGCGCATTCTCGGCTTCGGGTTTCGGGTTCAAACACAGTAGAACCTTGTTCAGACGTTCCCGGTTCTTAAGGTTTTCCCGGCTTTTACGTTCAAAACCGCAGGTCCTGCCGAGCTCCCAGCCCCTGGGCGCCTTCTCGTTTTTTACGTTTTCGCGGGTTATACCTTTTTTTTCCCGCGACTTCCTGAGACATCTATCAACGAGGTTCAACTGTAATTTGTTAGTGTGCAACCTTGTGTCTAGATGGCGCTACGTGACTATGCTGCTGCATACAGGCTTTCTACGCAGCAACAGATTCACGTAGCGCCATCTAGACACAAGGTTGCGCACTAACAAATTAGTTGAAACCGAAAACATGCGGCACAGCGACAGCAGAAGGGTGCAGCAAAGGCAGTGCGACAGCGGTGCCATCACCGCTGCAGCAGTATTTCTGTTCTCTACGCGCGTCACTTGCGAGCGACAATTTACGTAAACTCTATTACTTTTAACCTAGAAAATTTGTAATACCGATCATTTTTGCTTTGCGGGGCCGTGCAATGGCTTCCTTAACCAGAAATATTCGTTAAACAGGAATTCGTTGTAGTCAGAGAAACACACTGAACACATGGGGGACTGGCCGGTAATTTATTTTAGTACTTCATTAAACGGGCTTTTTTGTAGTAGAGGCGTTCGTTATAAAGGCGTTTGATTGCACTATAGAGAAAGGGTTAATGTACAAGTTTTTTCTTAATTATCTAGCGGGAGCACGTTCAAGTTTAAAAGCATAAAATAGAAATTTTGAGGGTAAAGTTTTCACCTTTCTTCCGTTCGGTTTCAATTTGGGGCGTCCGCTCCCATGACATTCCAATGGTTTCAGATTCCAAACCGGAGGCACTTTACAAAGCTTCTTCGTCGATGATAAGCTCTCAACCTCCGAACTGAATCTTGAGAAGCGTTAAATGTCTGAATCGGAAGGGCCGACTTTCCCAATTTCCACTACTGCCAGAGCAGCCAACATGCAAAGTAACCACCCGTGAGTATCACATGCATGGAAGGAAATTTTAATACCACAAATAGCCCCAGCAATATGAAACATTATGCAAGTATAATGTTTATAGTTTACAAAAAAAACGTAACAAATAGCAACACCCCCTGTGGTGCGCGCAGTTTTGCGTTCGAGCGGGCACTTCGTGTAATTATCGCCGTACACGTATGGCGACGATCGCCAAAGTTAAGATCATGCTCAGTTTCCTGGACTGATGCCAGTACTGTGACAGTAAAAAGCTGCAAAAGTCAGGGGATTCGTCGAAAAATGCCTAAACCAAAATTGGAGCTTGCAGCCACAAGCAGACTTTACGGCCCAAGCCTTCGCGAGGCCTCAAGGCCTTCGAGCGTGCGAGATACGAAAAACCGTACGGACCTTGAGTTGCAGGGAGTTCCAGGTGCACAGGACGAGGAGGCTGCGGAGGATGGGCTCCCCCACGGAGCACAGCAGGTGGCGCCGGCTGGCACCCAGACGCCGGCACACCTCCAGCAGGGCGGCCAGCTGCGGAGCCACCAGGCTGCCGCCCCCGGTCTCCCTGCAGAGGCAGACCCGATAAAGTGTCTGCACCTGTCCGGAACGCAACAGACCCATCTTGCCAAGCATCCTGCAGATGCGCAATGCCGCTGTGACTTTAGTGAGCGGGAGGCAGGCGGCGGTGCACGAGACAGATTGTGCTCCGTACGCGCACGGTAGTGGCGAGGTCGTCGCACGTGTAGAGAGACTAAAGTCCCCCAATGCACCGCGACAGCGGTGGCGTAGCCAGACTGGCTAGCGAGATCGGTCTCCCCTCTTGCAGAGAAACTCCGCCGAAAGACATCAGCAGACCTTGCCAACGGTGTGGACCTCCCCACTTTCAAGGTCTCTTCTCACTTTTAAGCTCAACTACAATGAAATATTGCTCAAAGGAACTCCAGTTGAACCAACTATTCGGATAAAAAAACTCCCATAAAATTCCCCAGCTAAACGCCATTGTGGCTAATGCATTCACTAGAGTGAACTTTCAGTTATTAAGCAATCTTATCCTCGAGATCCCTCGAAGTTTGCTCGAGTGGTATTACTATACACTCCACCACAGTGGCCGCTGCACCAGAGTCAATCCGTTGCTCCGAGTGTGTAACGTGACCTCCCAGTTGGGCGGAGCGACGCGTGGAGTGCCAAGCCACATGGCACACATGAGGTGCTAGGCTGGTTAACATGGCTCGTGGCGTCCATTGCACTAGTTGGCAGGTGATGCAGGGCTTTGGAGCTTTGGGGGAAAAACCACTTTACATCGGGTCATTAATTTTATCTTAGGACTAAAAAGCGAGCCACTGGTGGCATTGAGCTCGTATAATCGGCCGCCTCGCCTCAGAACGGAAGGGCTTAGGGACAGACCTCGGTAGTCCCAGAGCACCCAGACTGCCAACGAGGCTTTAATAAATGCAAAGCAGCAGCAAAATATGACTCACAAGGTTGGTACAGTCTGTCACAGCTTTATTTTGTGAGAACACACTAAAGTCATGCAGTGTATAAAGCACAAGGGGGAATTGGTGGCCGAGTGGGCTAGCGCACACCCGCTCAGAGAACGTGGAGCGAGAGCTCGCACTGCAGAACCCAGAGATCCTGGGTTCAATCCCCACCCCTGCCCGTTTCGATCTGGATGAGCATCGTACCGGCATGCGGTCATGTATCACTACTGCGTGGTGCACGTTAAAGACCCCAGCCTAGCAGTTGTACTGCACTGGCTAAATTGCTCATCTACAGCTGCGAGACAAGTCGCCCGTTGAGGCAGACTAAGTTCTAGGCTGTATAAACATACACACAACCAAATTTATTTTTTTTATAAAGAAAAATTGAAGTTGATGAGCAATTGAACAGCTTTGACACATTGCAGGACATTCTCCCAAATCCTTATCTTTGGATCCAATAAAATATTATTTTGCAACACGGATTTTAGATATTAATAATTGGTTGCTTACTATTAGGTGAATCATTCGTAATCTTGATAGAAAACATGGCCGAGCTCTCATACATTTATTTTTTTTTCCTATTCAATATATCGTAGAATATACCCCATTAAGAATGAATAATGGCTATCTTAAACATTTATTATTTTTCTCGTGCTTATCACAACAAAAATATTGATAATTTCAAAGTGATTTACATCTGCTATAGCATGTTCTTAATTGATGCAGTCAGTTCTTGTTTCCAGAAAAAGAGTATTTTGGTGAAAGCTGCTATTTTCCAAAAATATTAATAAAGTACCCACTGCTGTCTGAAAGCCAAGAAAATAAATTTTAAACAACAATTGGACTTCTTTTATCAGCACATGCATGTTCTGTTCAAAAGTTTGGTATCTTTACAGAAAATATTTAAAATACTATAGTGTAGAAAAACATATACAATCACAATATTTTTTCACATCTCCACAAAACCGCTTAACTTTTTACTTTTTTTTAGGATTTGGACGGTAGGGGAGAGCATTACTGCCTCTGAAGTCGCATGCTGAAAAGTCGGTCTCTCAGAAAGACGTTAAAAATAATTTAAGACAAGAGACAGTTGAAAAATAAGGAACAAAAACGGCCCTGCACTCAACGAATAAATGTTGGAGCATGGAAACATGATTTTGCTGCATTGTTTACCTTGTACAGTTTTCCATAAAGGTACTTGTTGTTTGTAGTTATACGCAACCACTCAGGACCGTTCAATATAGTTGAGAAGTGTCATTTCAGCGCAATACTCCCGCCTTAATTTATAGGCACGGTGCTCCACAAGTCCCGATCATGGACAGCGGGTCCACTTTCATGGCTCGGCGAACGCAAGAGGTCCTTCATTTTAAGTCACAGCAGTCATCGCGGGACAACTGAGTACCGTCTGCAGTCGAACAGACTGACTGAG
>JAZHYW010037461.1:0-11395 GCA_037355805.1 Ixodes ricinus
TTTTGCTCGTGCTGCCAAGCGCGAGCCGGATGCTCTCGGCTGTGACTGTCGTTTGCAATAGATCCTGCGAGTGAAGGAATTGGGTGTTGTAGTCTGCATTAGTTCCTTTTTCTTACAAACTTTTTAAGCAAGATCAGAATAGCACGCACATGCTCAAACAAGGCCACTATCCTTTTTTCCTTCGTGTATGTAGCAGGCCTCAGCGATGATTCTGTGTTCTAAGGCTTCTTCTTCGTATCTTTGTTGTTTATTTATTTCAAGATACTGTTAACCCCTCTTGGGGTCATTGCAGGAGAGGATAAAAAAATATGTATGGTAATAACAGCAGCAGCAGAGCGAGAACACTGCATACATCAGGAAGAGTGTAAAAATATACAGAAATAAACAACAGCAGGAAAACGAGAAACACCGTATCGACAAGTATAATTTGCAATGATGTTACAAAGACAACATTATTAAACTAGCAAACGGCATGCACCACTCAATAGTAACAATGAACAAACTAGTTCTGCAAGCGCTTCAAATTATTTAAAAACTCTGTTGTGGGGGAACTTGAGTTCACAATTTCCTGCGGTAGAAGGTTCCATTCATCTATTGTTTTAAAAAAGACAGAATAGTGAAATACATTAACTCTGCTTTGAAAAAGGCTGGATCATTTTAGAATGGCTATTTCTTAGAATTCGAGTTATACGGGGTTTCAAATCTGGCTACTGCATGACCTCGAACAATGGGCTCGCATTAAATGTTAAAGAAAGTATCTCGTATGATCCATCCGAGATTGTTTCTCATTCATTCTAATAGTTTCTCATTCATTCTAATAGTCAAACATCAAAAGAGATATTTGGAATAAACCGTAAAATATTTGATCTGGTACTCGATTGGAGTAATGTACCGAATTGGTTGCCGAGCAACTCGGTTCGATTGACATATGAAGCTATTGGTTGGAGCGTTGGTTTTGAGCCCCGAGTTGCATTGGCCGTCTCCCTCGGGGCCCAGGGCCGAGGCGAGCCTGCGGCGGGTGCAGGTGTGGCTGGTCTCGGAGTCCCTGCACCAGCTGACCGGAGCGGGGAAGCCATGCGGGGCCCTGCCGGACGCTGTGGACTCCCTCTGCACTCAGAGCCCCAACAGGGAAGCTCCTGCCCTGGTGCGTGCCGCAGGAAGGGAGCCATCTGAGGGTTCTCTTTGTCTCGACAAGGAACAGGTCGGGTAGATTGATGAGCACCTTCTGGTGAACTGACTCTACCCTTCCTGGTTCACCCTCTGAAGTCGGCTCTGCAGTAAAGCCTGTTTATGGGCTCACAGTTAGAGTTTCGTTTGGGCCTAAAACTGGCTCGGCAATTTAGGTGAATGGTATTGTGCAGCGATGAAAGCTTCCTACAGACATTGACAGCCTAAGAATGCAGCGGAAGCTCTGCACTCCAACACGCGCTTGTGGCGTTGCATCTCGCTTGGCTGCGCCGATGGATTACTCATGGAAGAAAGCTTGCACTGGAGGCTGGAAGCTTGTACTGCACTCTTAGCCTGTGACCGACCACAGATTGGGCAGCCTAGCAGTGCACCTCGACTGTCGAAGTAAGACTGGCTTAGCTGCGCGCAGGCAGTGTTTATTGAACACTTTGAAGCGGTGAGAGCCCTTTAATAAAGTGGCAAAACCGCACTGTCGAAACAGTGCACAACAGATGCTGAAGGCAATGAAAAGTTTTTCTGGAAACGGTGGCTTCACTCTCTAAAAGCTCATCTACTGTCCGTGCTGAGAACTCTCTTAAATGACATCCGGGTCCCCGTCCACGGTCAGGAAGAAGCAGAAATGTTGACTGTCACTGATAATGTTTTAATTGTGACCGATTGAAATGAATAACAGAATATTCTAACTTTTGTTTGCGTTGTACCCCTTATATCACCAAAGCTCTTTTTTTCCTCGTTCTCTTCTTTCTACTTTCATTTGTTGGAGATTAAACATACCTAAGACAGGTGACTATGTTTTCGTCAAACTCTGGGCTGGCCACAAAGGGAGACCACAATGTCGCGAGTGTTTCTTTTTTCACGTAGGTGTGTCATCTGTACATCAAATGTACCGGTGGGGCGACGCCACCCACAATAGAAGTATTTTCTTCTTATTTGATCTTGTACTTCAGTTTCAGAACTCTGTCAGTAATGTATGGGATGCTTGGGCTGCACATTAAAATCATGAAATAAAATTTAGAAGGTAATCGCAGTGTCTCTTACAAGACTTTTAAAAAAAAAAAACACGAGTGGAAATAGTTTCTGCGCAGTTAACCAGCTGATCCGAGCCCGTGCTTGTTTCCCAGACTGCTTATTTGTTTCCTTCACTAGTTGTAAACCGTGCGCAACAACTGTTGGAGCCACATTTTTGCCATAAGCTATTGGGCTTCCCCAGTCTTTTCTCCTCTGGTCGTCTGAGCCTGTCGACGAGCGCGTCCTGGCGGTTGACTGGTTGCCCCGTGTGTGCCACCTGTGCAGGCTGGAAGTGTTGGCCTGCTACCTGTGGGAAGTTCCCCGGGACGGCAGCGCACGCAGTCACCTCCCTGAGGAAGCTGCTGGAGTTCCTCACCCAGTGCTACTCGGCCTGCAAGCTGTGAGTGCCCTCGGCCGCCCTACCCTGCGGGAAGCGGGCTCCCAGGTCTCAACATGTTAAAGCCAAACGGGACTAGAAAAAAATGTATGGCCAAATTGCTAGGCAATTGTGTCGCATACGTGAAACGTTTTAGCATTACAAACGTCTATATCATTGTTTACCAGCTCGTCTAGCCCGTTCAGCCAGATGCCTACGTCCAGCCAGATGCCTACTGACGAAAAGGCAAACAGCGCACAGTAAACGGGGACTAGAGGAAGTGCACACAGGACAAGCGCTGACTCTCAACTGAAATTTAATCACTCGAAACCAAACAAAGAAAACAGCACCCCTCCCACGTCACATGATACATTCACCAGTCCACATCACATGATACATTCACATTTAAGAGATTGTTTTTTTGGACACCTGGTGGATGCATCATGTGACGTGGGCGAGTATTCTCGTGTGATTAAATTTCAGTTGAGAGTCAGCGTTGTCTATGTATGCGCGCTTCCTCTAGTCCCCGTTTACTGCTGCGCTGTTTGCCTTCTCGTCAGTATGAAACAATCTACCCACATCACCACCCTTATTCAGATGCCTACGTCCACACCACCCTTCATCAGATAATCTAATCTGCGGCACACCATACTTGGGTATTAATTCAATTACTGTAATTGAATTACTATAATTGAATCTTTTTTCTTTGTGATTTTTAATTATTAATTAATTACTTTTAGCTAAAGGGAATTGTAATTTAATTACTTTCCAGTGTCAGTGATTGCAAAATTTCAGGCACAATTACAATTACTTTTGCAAAACTTTGCGGCGCCGACGGAACACCTCTGAAAGCCTCAAGACGCCTTCCAAACTCACACTCACGCACAACGTAAACGTTGCATTGTTTGTTGTTTTGTTGCTGACAAAGCGGGCTTAGAGACAATCCTCTTTTGAGCCTACCTCAGCGGCGCCGCGGTGGGGGAAGAAAACAATAACGTAAACATGCCAAAATATTGAAAGAAAAAAAAATTGAGCTTCAGCTTTCAGCCGAGGTTGGGAATTTTAATTGTGTATGAAGTTATTTTTCTTTCTTTTTTCCCAGTTTTTTTACGTCCCTCTTCCAGTACTGTCGCATATGCGCATCTTTGTATTATTTTCAAGTATATTTCCTGTTGGTTTTCGTTCGGATATTATTTGCATAAGCACTTTGGAGACTGACCTCGCACCTGAGAATGTGGTCACCAATGATTCGGGAGCGCCGATTCGCTAACTGTATATTTCTAAACCATTATAATTTAAACTGAATGTAAATAATTTACAATACCATTATGTTTGTATGTGAATGTAGTCGTATTAGCGCATGTGGATTTTACTTTTATTGTAACACTTGTAAAATATTTCAATATGAATAATTGTCAAATTTGTATTTGCCTGGCTAACAAAAGTCTGTCAACCCAATCTTTTTAGCGATCTGGCTCCTTCCAGCATGTGAACTAATTTATTGTTATTTATTAAAAATATAAGAACGTAGTACTTTATTGCCCCACACTGTCAAGTTCTATCATGAATTTAACAAAATTCATAAAAAAAGTAAGTACAATATGTGAACATTGGAATAAGGAATAAACAAATACTTTGCATTCTATACAACTCGTTAAAATTTATATGGGCCAAGTCGGGTCGCTCTCAGAAATAAGTAATTGTCAAGTAATTGCATTACTTCTAAAAGTAATTTGTAATTGTGATTACTTACTTTTCACGTAGTAGTATTTGTAATTGTAGTTAAACTACTTTTGAAGCAAAGTAATTGTAGTTGTGACTAAATTACATTTTGAAGTAATTTACCCATGTATGGCACACAGACACTTGAAACGACAAACCTGGTGATCTTCTAAAACCTTCTAACTAGTGCTGAGCCGAACTTTTGCCGATTAGAAAACCGAAGTTTTGCCTAACTTTTCTGTAGACTCGGCAAAAAATACATTGTTGACAGACTTCAAAGTTTATATTTCGTTTCTTCTGAGCGAAAAAAGACTTTAGGATTTTTTTAAAATGCATATTGACACAGTTATTACTAAATAAGGTGATATTCTACAATATAATTGTATCGGTGTCATTTTTGTGTTTGGGGGCAATTTTACAGTGCCTTTTTTGTAGAAGTGGCGTGACGACGAGGTTCGGTAGTAGCGGGCACAGTCGCGATACGCGAGTTTCGGTTTTTAGCCCTCATCAGCGCAAGTTTGCAATAGTGTGTACATTGGTAAAATAAAGGCAGTAACTCAGTAACACTCTGTTGTTACTTTTTGTGCGTGTCACCGGTTTGTGCACAAAAATGAATGCAAAAATGAATGCACAAAGGAATGCATGTTTTTCGATTTGATTCACTTGACGCCAGCTTTGCATAAAAGTGTGTGTCCCATATTCGCAGTGTCCCGTTTTTAACTTTTAAAATGCCGGTTTCTGATGTTAGGACACACGCGGACGCTTAGGAAGACTTGAGGAGTTACAAAATGTCAGATGTGCAACGTTGAGTATGATGGTTCTGCATTTAGTTTGATGCGGACAGATGAAAAGTGCAAAATAATGCTAATTAAAAAATCCATGAGCCATTCCACTCTGTGAAGGTGGATGACCAGCGAAACTGTTTAGCACACGACACAGACCCGCCCCGTGGAGCCCGAGGAAACTAGACAGGCGCGACGGATCCGCCACCTTGGGAGAGCGGAAGGAAAGGAAACTAGGCACGCAAGTGCCTGGAACGACGACAAAGAGAGGGTGGTGCGAGCATAGACATGGCCGACGTGGATCGCACAGGGGCAAATCTTTGAGAAACCTTTATTATCTACCTGAGAGTCTACTGATCTTGAAAATGGTGCCTATTTATAACTAATCTACTGAATAGACCTATTGTTAAATTACCCAAGCATCAAGGAGAATGCAGGGAATGGTGTTCCAAAGCGCCGCACGTACCGGCGTCTGCAGCAGTAACTGTTCTAAAGCAAAAGCCTAAAACAAATTGCATCTTGCACGCGCGTTCGTCAACGCCTCATTTTGGTGACTTACTTTGAATCTTCTATACGGGGAAGGCGTGCGAGCATAGAATTTTTAGTCACTGCACACAAAAAATCCATGGAACCCTAGCCATAAACAGCTTCGCTGTAAAAGCAATATTATTTTGTTTTGGCACAAACTACTTGTGAGCCGAAAATAGGATTACTATAATTGTGAGGACTGCCTTCAAGTATTTGTCAGTCAATGTTCCAACTACCTCTTGCATCACTGGAAATATCAAATGAAAATTACGTCCAGAATGTGCCGCATCATTTGTCACTTGCGCAGTGGACTGCATCAATTCCTGATCGATCTTCTGTTCTTGAGACAGAAAATATTGAAGAGAAGCACACTAACAAAGGCTGTAAAACACACGGTTACCATGTTGGCTACTCTGCACCTCGCCGTAACCGCTGGTAGTACATGGTATGCAATCCTCGGTCCCGTCGCATTCTCGCGCGTGCGCAAACGTTTGGCGAATCTTTGCCGAACATTCCTTCAAATGTTCGGCATGTGCCGAACTTTGTCGAATCTGAAGTTTGGCAGATTTGGTCCATCACTACTTGTTACCCACTCCTCCTCTCCCACCTTGTCTACCTCTCCTCCTCACTCCACCCCTGGTCGCATGACCTCCCTGTTAACCAATCGGAGTTGAGCATCTCACTCCTCCTCTCCCACCCGTCAACCAATCAGTGTCGATCATCGCGACCACGCTTTTATCCAGGCTTCGCTTTTGGGCTTCACAAAATGCTGAACACCTGGCCAAAGAATGTTTCACGTTAGAAGCACTCTTTCTCCCACAATGTGCGAAGGAGCAAAAGCGATAGCTGCAGGACGTTTGTGCAACGCAAGCAAAATGGTGTCGTTGTGTACTTAAGGACGGAGATGCGAAGTGGTAATGGACATTACCATCATGGTGGCGTCATGGATGCCACTGACAACTGCCAGGAGTGCTCGGCGATCGGTAAAGTAAGTGGGCAAGGCGAGAGACTGGATGCGCGTGTCAGTGTTCTTCGTAAACACGTTGTCGGTGCGCTGACATCGGACGCCACGCAGAGGCCCATTTTTGCTGCGACGAGGCCACGGATCCACTCATTCTTGCGACCGCCAAGGTCAACGTTGAAGTAGCCGGTTACGATTAGTGGGCGTTGCCGTGGCACAGGGCACGGAATCGGCGAAGCGCGAAATCGGTTAAACGTTTGTTGCGGGTTGGCCACGTCGAAGGTCCACGGGGGCCGTGGAAGCCAGCCGCAAACTGAGCCATTCTTTCCGCGCTCGCTCCTGGAACGGAGTATGGTTTTTGCATGACGGGGCCGTCAGGAAGGGTCTGCGGCAGTGATGACTCCAGCCAAGGTGCAGGTTTCCCCGGCGTAGTTGAGCGGTGAAAGGATGGCATAATGTTGACTTTGAGCGATGAGCGGAGAGGGGTATGCATAACCTTCTCCCTTTGCTCGGCAGGACCACGTTGTGCGCTGCCAACGAGAACACCCAACTTCTCTCTCCTCACTCCATGAGGAAAGATAAGAAGGATTTTTTCGTCTTTGCTGTGACAACAGACAGCGAGAAACTCCGACACCGAATTCCTGCAGAGTGTCACCCATAAAGCTATCATTTTAAAACAAGTGCTAAAAATAAAGGAACATGGAAAACAGTACCGATGAAGTTTCCACCATGTCCTTACTTTTTCTTTCATGTTTTATTTTCACTTAGAAGTTGCTGTGTTATTTTTCTTTATCAATGTTGATTTTCAGTTTTATGAAAAAGAGATTGCCATATGCAATGCTGTTGCCTGGTGTTTGCGTTTATTTTCACGAAAATATTTCAATATATCTTGTACTGTGCTGTATCACTCTTACCTGCTGTGCATTTTTTCTGTGTAGCTGCAATGTTGAAAACCACTAGATACTGAATAGATAAGTAAATAAATAAGCCAAACACGTATAGTAAGCTCGCAGTTAATTCACAGATACTGAATAGATAAATAAATAAATAAGCCAAACAGGTACAGTAGGCTCGCGTTCATGAATATTTCATACTTTTGGTTGATCCAAACAAATTTCGAAATTTTGGTTTTCCCGCTGCATTTCTAATGTATTCAAAGCCACTTAATTCGAACGGTGTTTATGTGTAATTCATACTTTTGTTCTGGCGGCCCCATTGAGTGCGCTTCTTTCCGAGCACAGGTGCACTGCAGAGAGGCAACACCCGTGGAGCTTGCTTCCGCAAGTGTTGCTTCTACGCAGCGCACCGGTGCTCGGTGAGAAGCACACTCAACGGGGCTCAAGCAGGGCATACATGAGCTGTGAAAACGGGCACCACGCCGAAATTTCCACAGCAACTCGCGCAGATGCTGTTACATGGCGGCATGGCATAGGTCCACATCACAGCATGCGCGCAAGTTGCTATAAAAACTTGTGCATGGTGCCCGTTTTCATTGTTTGTATGTCCCCTGCTTAATAGTTCACATTAGACAACTTCTTGGCCTGATGAACAAACTTAATTTTGTTTTGAGTTGTCATGTGCTGTCTAAACAGTCCATGATAACATTATTGAGGGATAAAGTTATGTCATACATTTCACAAATGTCTAATGTGTGCCATACCTGCTTACGACCAGTATGCCTATGTAGAGGAAATAATTAAACATGTGCTTTGTATGTGTAGCCATTCATATGCAAAATCATAATTTTATCTGGCATCACATTTAGATGAATTTCTGATTATTCAAACGTGACGTAATTCAAACAAAATTTGTGGCTTCCTGGAGTTTGAATAAGTGAGAGTCTTCTGTATGTGCATTACTGTTTACAATGCCTGTAGGCTGTCAGTCAAGGCCCTTCAAACGGAGAAGTTCCAGAGCCCCCTGACTAAAACTTGCCTTTGTCTGCTGGGTGTTTTTACTGCTTTCTTGCAGTTTGAATGCTTTCGAGTGTCCTTCTTTTGAAAGAGCACGACAGTAGCCGAAGAGTGGCGCAACCGTAGGTCTGGGTGCGTCCTTCTTGGGCTAACCTGCGCATGGCCTTCTCCAGGCTGGACGTGAAGAGATGCATCCTGCTGTGCTACTGCGCCGCAGTCAGGGCCTATGGCCCCCGGAAGGGCTGCCACGTGGGAAAGCTGCCCTGGCCAGTCTGGACGCTCATGTGGGAACAGACCGTCAAGTAAGCCTAAGCTCGCACAAACATTCTGCGGGGCGAGTTGTTTGTCTCGCGAAAGTCTTTTGGAGACACCGAGATGCTTCACTTAGGCAGATCGAGAGCCAAAACTGCATGAAATATGAACGGCTTTTGGCTCAGGGGTCATCTCTTATGTTCCATTAGTTGAATGCCCCTCCCAATGTCTGCTCTCCTCGTCAGAAGCCATTCACTGGTGCTGCTCATTTCTTTTTCATTAGATTCCGTGGAGGTAGAAAGAAAAGGAGGCGGCATACCGGGTCACGCCAGCCAAACGAGGAAATCCCAACCTGGAAGTAGGGGACGGTGGGAACGCCCCGAGGGTGACCAAAACCACGCCAAAACTGCTGATGGCACCAAATCAGCTGCTCTTTCCGATCAATGTCATTTTTTGGTTTTGGTCATGGTCGGGGGAACGTCCCTCCAATCCGGAAGTCTCCCCCAGTTTCACCTCTAGTGGCATCATGTCGCCTTCAGAAGCCCTCTCCATGTTGGATTCTCTGGTTCTGGATGGAACCGAAAATCAGAGTTTTCCGGACTTATCCAGAGACTAAGCTTTTCGAGGGCCCGACGGCTAAGAAAGAAAACCCGCATATTTTTCGTCGGTGGACCATTTCGAAATGATAAATTCTTGAAGCACACACTTTGCACTCTATGTTGAGGCATATCGTACCTCCGTAGTACTTTGCAAAATTGGTTTATGGAGTCGAAGCTTCGCACCAACATACCCCGAAATTGGAAGCAGATTGAGCGGGCATTAAAAAATAACTTTTCGAAGTAGTGTTTTGCACTGAAATTTTGAGAAGATTGCGATCACAGCATGGGAAACAAACAGGGTCACAGCCTGGAGTGCACGAATGCTGTCAACAGTTGGCCAAAAACGGCTGCTGGTGACAAATGAACTGCACTGACACATTTGTCCGCCGCAGTCACGCAGCCCGGTTCTTTCTGCGGCGGAGGAACCAGGGAGCTGCCATTTCCGTTGTTGGGAATGACCCTTGTAGCATTAGTGGTGGCAAGGACGTCCAAATAATTGCAGTATCTGCCATTATAATACCACATTCAGCTAAAGAAAACTACAATATTCTCTAATCTCTAAGTCGCTTATTCATTTTCACAAAAAACTGGTATAGAAGTCTCACTTTTGTATTAATTGCACTTAGAAAATGGGACGGTTGGCATAAGCGAAACTGCATTGATAAACCTGCACATGTGTATTGCGATAGCGGTATATGCACAAGTGGGAGCCGGTTTTAATGTCCTCTCTAGTGAATCGATCGGGTAACATACCGTATAATCGCGTAAAAAAGCCGCACCCCCTATTTAAAACAAGTATTGCAAAAAAAAAAAAAATTACAGAAATTATTTGCGTATGCGTCGCACCCCGTTGTTTTTAGTCGCACCGATATGTATTTCGCTAGGCGGCGCTAGCCACCGCCCGAGCACGTAGCGGCACGCGTCCGCACCCCCGATATTTGCTCTCCACTCATCCGTATCACCGCATGGCAAAATGGCTGTCGACCTCGATCGTGGTCGGCCGCATTGTCGGGATGCTTTTATGTTGCGGCAAGGCATTGAGGAACGATAAAGGATATGTCAGGTTCCATGGCAAGCGCGAGGAATGGGGATTCAGCGGGCTCGGCTCGCGCGTGCACTCAGGTTTCCGAACGCCACTGTACGCTCTGGGGAGGTTTTCTTTTGTTCTTGGATTCGTGTCAAAGCGTCGTGATTTGTCTGCCTTTTTGCGCAATCTGAGAGCTATGGGCAAGTACCACTTCAACAGTCATACGGGATTCAAATCAAAAGTTGCCGCGCACACTATCAAATACGGCACTAAAAAAAAAAAAAAAAAAAAAAGATGCGTATTGCGCAGTTTGTAAACTAATAAATCCGACTGACGACTGAGTCCGGATTCGGAATGAAGCGTTTCCGACCAGAGCAGTTGAGCGCACTCATGTACGTTCATTTCGGCATGTGGATACAGATATTTTTTTTATCCATGTATGGGTCGCACCTCGAACATTTGCCCTCAAATCGGGAAAAAATAGTGCAGCCTTTACACGAGTTTATACGGTAACCCCCGCTTCAAATTTGCACACTTAGAAGGGAAAAGACGTTTTTCTAAACAACCTGAAATAATTGCAAATATTGTTAAATGAATTTTTACGAAAAAAGATATATTTAAAAAAATTATTTAGAGCGTTAGATCTGTTCAAGTTTACAGCTTTTAAACATGCGCGCCAAAAATGGGTACATAACATCAACACATGTACACGCCAAGGGCAGCGTTCACATTGACTACTTCTCCTCTCCTTAGCTCTCTCCAGCGTTCCTCAGCACTCCGTTCCACTTTTCTCTCTTGCACGTGATTTCACAACACAAGAGAGGTAAGGAGACGATGAGAACGCTGCCCTTGGTTTGCCTCGGCGTCTTTTGGCGTGCGCACTTGAAAACAGTGAACTAAAACAAGTCTAGCAGCTGCGAACGGCCGATTTTAAAAAATGACATAGCTAAAATCTTGCTAATCTATTCATTGGTACTCTTCTTTTCGTTTATGGTGACTCAGCAATGTGAGTAAGCACACAACTGAACGAAAGGCCGTT
>JAZHYW010037462.1:0-11047 GCA_037355805.1 Ixodes ricinus
GGGGGACATGGGCCTAAATTTTAAATTTGTTTTAAAGAATTTATTTTTCAATTTTGATGTTTTCAGTTTTAGAAACTAATTATACACCCTTACACCAAATTTGATAACCATACGGCAAATATTAACGTTGATATAAAATATTTTCAACACATTGTGAGGCAGTAACAAAGTAAAGGAGTTCAATGTTTGAAGGCACTTTTCTCAGTTCCACTTTTTGCTGCAAATTTCATACGAAGGAATCTTTCGTTCAAAGGTGAAAGTATTCTGATACCACAATCAACATGTTTCTGAAATGAAATTTACTGGGGAATCGGGCTATCTACTTTATTTTGTTTTAAGTTGAAGTCCTCAGTGATAAAAAACTAAGTTTTCAAAAGTTGACATAGGACAGATATGCATCTCATATTTTGAGGTAATGACTCTTCCTGAAATATTTACATTTAAGTTATTAAAACTAGATAGCCCGATGTCCCATATTCCCCACGTTATATTCAAGCAGTCAAAACAGTGCTTAATAGCTTCATCTGCATATCATAGATTTCTTAATGAAGAGTGACACATTATCTTATGCAGGTATGTAAATTTGTCCTAGAGAGCTGAAAGTTTGCACAGTACACCTACATCTGAAGCTAAATCTACCCTGCGAATTTCATTCCGATCACTTGAGTAGTTCAGAAGTTCGACCTCTAGCCAGTGTCCCCCCTTAAGCAATGAAATCACTTTTACATTTTTAAGATGGTGATGCGCTGACGGAAAGGTTCTCAAATGGGGGTCCGCAAAGGCATTGTAGGGGTCCGCGAAACCCTGCCTCACCAGTCAAATTTAACAATAAAAGTTGCCTTTTTTTTTTTCTTTCAGATTGAGAAGAAACATTGTAATTTTCGTGTAGGTTTTCTCCTGCGTATGTCAATGAGAGAAGGCTACTTCACTTACCCCTTAGTTATTCATTTATTAAATCATTATCATAATTAACCTATACCTTTCCCTTCCCCTCAGCACGAGCAGGGTCCTCCACCACCTCCACCGATGGGTGAGAACCACTGTGCTAACAGATTTGGCATCTGCTCCAAAAGGATTAGCAACTGCTCAAAACCAACACTTCGCCTGCAGCAGAACATGCTACAACAGGTCAAATGCCGCTTCCATCACTGAATCGGTCTCGGCTGCCTTTTTTGTTTTGTCATTCTTGTTGCCACACGTGCAGCAGATGCTACTTCGCTCGCCTTACTTCAGTCGTCGTTGCACTCACCGCTGGCAACATGCAATCCCAGAAGCCATGATGAATTAAGGAAAACAGCAAAGCAACCTGTTCCGGGCCAGTTCAGTGTTTACCCACTCAGTCCCGTCTCGTTTTGCCGGACAAGGTGTCAGTTAAGCATTCAGATAAATGCCCGCTGCTCGTAGACGCGATTCGAGGTTCGGACTGCCCATTGCAAAAGCCTTTATACAGGCAGAACGACAACAGGCCAAAACCCTACGGCGGCGAAGTGAGCGGGAGAGGGTCTCCTCACCTTCTTGAGGTCATCCTCCGAGATGCCGTAGGGGGTGTTGAAGAAGTGGAGGACGCGCGAGGGAGGCTGGATGCGGTTCTTGGAGGCCGCCTCTGGGTTGGTGAAGCGGTTGTTGCGGTTGCCCATGAAGTCCTTAAAGGACGGCGTGCCGTCGGGAAGCTCAAAGGGCAGCTGCACATCGTTCAGGAATGCCTGCTTCGAGTACCTGCGCAGGACATGTGCGAACACGCACCGGTCTCAAGGCTTGTCCACGCCGTAGAAGCGTTCGACTACATTGCGAGGACACAAGGCCTATCCACGCAGCGACGTTGGACCACACCGTAAGGCAAGGGCTCCCCTACTCACACAGCGACGTTAGAATTCACCATAAGGCAGGAATTCTTCCATCCACACAGCGATGCTAGACTACACTACAAGGCAGGGGTTCCCCCATCCACACAGTGATGTTAGACTACACTATAAGGCAGGAGTTCCCCCATCCACAGAGTGATGTTAGAATTCACCATAAGGCAGGAATTCTTCTATCCACACAGTGATGCTGCCGACTACACTAGCAAGGCAGGGTTCCCCATCCACACATTGATGTTAGACTACACTTTCAGGCAGGAGTTCCCCCATCCACAGAGTGATGTTAGAATTCACCATAAGGCAGGAATTCTTCTATCCACACAGCGATGCTAGACTACACTAGCAAGGCAGGGGTTCCCCCATCCACACAGTGATGTTAGACTACACTATAAGGCAGGGAGTTCCCCCATCCACAGAGTGATGTTAGAATTCACCATAAGGCAGGAATTCTTCTATCCACACAGTGATGCTCGACTACACTACAAGGCAGGGGTTCCCCCATCCACACATTGATGTTAGACTACACTTTCAGGCAGGAGTTCCCCCATCCACAGAGTGATGTAAGACTTCTACTATAAGGCAGGGGTTCCCATCCATACAGTGACATTAGACTAACACTACAAGGCAGGGGTTCACACATTCAACAAAGCTACGATAGAATTCACTAAGGCGGGGGTTCACCCATCTGCACAGCGACGTTAGATTACACTATAAGGCAGAGGTTCCCAAACTTCATATATTCGAGGAACCTCTAGGTCAGTGGTTTTCAAAGGGGCTCCGCAAAGGCCTTCTTGAGGTCCCCGAAATCTTAAGACTGTCGGTCAAGCTGAGCACTAAACCTTTTCTTTTGTTGATGCTGGCTGTCCCACAAAGCAAAACAGACAAAACCATACGCACACAGTGAGTTGGGTCGATCATCTTCGTTCCAGAGCTTTGCCAACAACTCGTCCTGGTCTTGGACATTTGTTCAATAAGCAATGCAGAAGCCTAAAAACCTTGTGAACAATAATGCACATGCTAAAAGTGCTTGACTCATGGTTACGCATCAATGGGTGACTCAGGTCCAGCTAAAATGGATAAGATTAAAATGCTTAGGAAGAGATGGTCGAGGAAACTCGTGGAACCACGGAAAGCCTAGGTTCTTTGGAACTCCGTTCAAAAACCCACGTTGCAAGGGTCTCGTCAAAAGCCCTTTGTTGCCTTCAACCTCGTCTTACGAAGAGTGGGTTCACGTATGCACCCAAGCGTGCTTGCAGCGAAAAACAGACCGACGGCGTAGCTGTGTGGAAAGGACGACACGTAAAATATGTGCAAGTCAGAAGGGTTCCAAGGGCACCTGACAGATGGCTCCACTATGGTCTCCTCTTCAAGCGGCTCGAGCGCACGTCCTGTTCTCTGGTTAGCAATATTCAATGTAAAATTAAAAAAAAAACATAATAGCCCCCCCCCTTCCGGTTCCCGTACGATGCAATGTCCGACAGGAATAGCGTCAACTGCTTGATGTGACACGGTACCAGAACGTGTGAACAGCGAGTTCAGTAGCGGGTTCTTGCATTTTTGTCCACAATCCAGCGTGCACGACGTCGGTTCCAAAGATGGGAGCTGGTAGAAGATTCCCGCGCGTTTATTACACCATGAAACCTGAATCTGCTCATCAGTCCGGAGTCTGCAATATCCTTTCCCGGGACGCACGAGGTCATAGCGAATTCTCAGCGTCTGTTGCCTTGTGAAACGCGTAGCTGCCGTGTTCGTAGGTCTGCGTACCAGTTCCTGTGTCATGTGGTTTGTAGCAGGTGCCCCAACATTTATCAGTAATGTTTTATAAGATTTGTCATCCCATCCTCAAAGATAGCTTAGCCCATTCGTTCACTATTCATCTCTTCATTTTGGGCGGGCCTCCTTTTAGGTTTTGCCGCACAGCCCTTATATTCGTGACTGTGGGTTCGAGGGGGGTCAAAGTGGGGAGGCCCACGAGCTGCATCTTGGTGTCGAAGAACTGGGCATTGTTCAGGTGTCCTACCGCCTCTCTCCACGGCAGGGGTCCCCCATCTGCACCATGGCACAGCCGTCCTTGCTCTTCGGGAACTCGATCTGCAACGCAACGGGCCACATCAGGGACCGTCTCTACCACCAGTCCACGGGGCCCACAGCCGACACCCTTGGTGAACTCGAATGTGAGCTTTCCCTAACCTATCGATCGAGTGTGTGTTTACAGTTATAGTCTGCGTGGGTAAAAGAAGCACGAGTTTAGTTAAGGAAACCTCATCAATGTATTTCTAATGAAAAAACAAAGAAAAGAGAAGAAAAATGCCTGCATCTCGAAATTGAGCTTTCTTTCTTATGCAAACAATGCCAGTCAAGAACCGGCAACTGAGGGCAGCCCCCACTTTGTGTGCAGCTCTTGAGGCCCGTTCACACAGTTGCGTTCGGAGTGACCACTACGCTTACGAATGAGATGTAACGGTTGGAATGACGGAGTTACTATAGCCGACTAGCGCCAAACGGTCGTTTCGTTCGTGTTTGTTCGCACCGCAAGGGGTTTGAGCCGGGCTGAACTTTTTCCGATTCACGTTCGGAACGACCGCAACAACAGACCAATCCCAGGTCGAGGAGAGCTCGGTCAGCGCGTTGCGTGCCAATCGTGCCGAGGCTCCTTCCATATGCAAACATGGCGTCGGTGGTGATCGTCGACGTGGACAACGTGGTGGAAGCTCATCGTTCTGTGTAAAAGCACTATCCTTGACTGTGAATTTTCGTCGTGTGTCGTTATGATAACCCAGCATGTACAAGAAGGGAAGATCCACCTACTCGTGCGGCGATCTTGTGGCGGCACTGTCAAGACAGCAGAAACGCCTGTGCCGTCGTGTTTGTTTACTATCGACTGCAGTAGTGCTTTCTTAGCATTTGTGTCCTCGAACATCGCCCGATTCTTTTTTGGCACATTACACGCGTGTGCTCAAGTTCAGTGTATTACTGGTGCGTACCGTATAAAGGATGCGAATTTTCACGAGTTTTCATCACCGGAGAAAGGTGATTAGTGTTAGCAATCCTTAACGCTCGCAACGTCTCGCCTCACAACGTCTATCTGATCACGAAATTATATTTCTACGTTGCTATAGCGCTGCTAAGATTACATCGTCTTTTATAATCGTAGAAAAGGCGTGTGGCGAGACTGTACTGTTGGCAAAGTCGTGTATTAAAGTCGTGATCGTGCAAGAACGGCGTACTGCATCTTTTTTTTCTTTTCTTAATGCACTAGCCTGCAAGGCGTATCCTGAAAAATAACAAAATAAAGTTTGTGGTCATAGAAGGCAGTCCTGTCTATTTTCTGTTACGCAAGTGAGTGGCAGTGCGTCCCCAACAGCTGACAGCGGCGGAGAGGCGGTCGCCGTGCTGCCGGCCGCACTGCGCTTGTTGCAGTGGTTGCAGGAGTGTACGCGCGGCGCAGAGCGGTCGTTCCGGTCTATGCGGACGCAGTCGTGGATAACAGGTTCGTTTCAGATGTCTGAACCAGCTTTTACACGGCTATTGTAGGCGCACAGCAGATCTTCGTGACTGTACGCCGTAGCCGAAACCTCAGGCTGCTCCGGTGAGGATGGTGTACCTCGCGTCAGGCAGGAAACCGTCCGCCATGTTTTGTAAGCGTAGCTGGGTTGCTTACTGTTGGCTAGGAGCAAAGAGCTGAAGCTCGTTCCTCATTGGCTGTTGATTCGTTTGGTTGCATGCGGTTCCATGTGTGTGTACACGTCGCATACAGTTGTTGTTGAAGTCGCAGCAGTTGCATTCGTTTGTAAGCATAGTGGTCGCTCTCAACGCCAAAATGTGAACGGGCCTTTAACCCTCAAGATTTGAGCTAATAAACCATCCGAGACGCTCCTTAATTAGTAAAAACACACTAAAACTAATCTTATGCAAGTTTTAAGACCACCAAAAATCCCAAATGTGTTGATTGAACAAATTTATTGTGCAGTTGCAGGCAGCGACATAATCCTCGTGACCTCTTCTGCACCGTCATGTTTGTTAATGGTACAAAACTATATTAAGAACAATTTTCTGCTTTTTTTCATAAATGCACTGACTCTGAAGCAAGAAATTGCTCAGAAGGTGCCTCAATGCCACACTACCAATATGGCACAGAGCAGTGGTCTCAAACAGGCGGCCCGCAACTCGCTGCTGGAAGCGGCCCCCAACATCCGCGGCTGGCAGTCTCAGTTCCATGTTTGAGCGCTGCCACAGCATCACCACAATGGCCTCGTGTCATTGATTCATTTCTGCTAGAAACATAGCTCTGCTCTTATAACATGTTACCAAATTTGACACCATTTTTGTTTTCTTTTGCATTATGTTTAGTCCTAAATCTTTCTTTGCTTCAAGCCCTTTCTTATTATTTTTATCACCTGTTTCAATGCCACACCTTGGCTGCCCCAGCTCTCGCTCAGTAGAAGCCCTTGTCAAAGACAGAGCCAGAGCTAGGGCTTCTAGCCCTTAGAAATGTAAATAAAATACATCAGAATGGCTGCTGAGTCATTTCATGCTCTGAACTAGACATGGTGCTTGAAGACAGAACTACGTGTTTCGAGGAATGGTCCAAGCAGCAGTTCTACTTGCATTTTCACTTGGGCACTAGGGGCTTTTGAAAGGGATCTTTGCAAGACAGGCTTAGAAGTCTGGGAGCCACCAGATGCAGCACTTTGACAGGAACGTGCGGTCCAATTTTTCAAACTCAAAGCAGAAGGCACATGTCACGCAACTGTAGGCAGAGCTTGTTTTTACTCGCCCTCTCTTAGCGCCGCCTCTAATGAGAGGGAATGCTGGTGGACTTTTTGATAGGGACAGAACCTCTTGTGCCTTGGTGCAGTGTGCGCGGCCTGTGAGAAAGTGGTTTTCCGCTTTATGTACGTGTCATTAAGCCTTCTAAAGTTATTTTCCTAAAAAAGTTTACTTTCTTCCTGTCATTCAAAGATAGCATATTTCAAAAAGTGGGATGAAAGACAACTCCCGGAAAGGCAACAACGAAGTACAGTGCAGAACTGGCCGAAGTGACAAGTTGCGTTAAGCCTAGCCTAATGAAGATAGACAAAGACAATGGACCTTTCCCGAAAGCGTTCTGCGCACGCGCGAGCGCCCGATGCCAAGCGGCGGAAGTTGGCACCAAAAATCGAGGAAATTCGGAAGGAGGCTGTGGATCAGCGAGTAGCAAACGTAATTGCAGCATACATATAATTGTGTTACGCAAAAAAAAGAAAGCGGACGGAAAAGAATAACACGACGTTTAAGTGGACGCCACGGATGCCCCACTTGGACGGCGCGTTGGGCACGCCCCGCTGCTCAGAGAACGAAGAAGCTGGTAGCGTAGCTCCCATTTATCGATTGGTAGCGCAGGTAGGTCCCTTCCTCGATTTTTAGTTCGTGCAGCCACCGCCTGGTGCCGTCGGTATGTGAAAAAGGTCCATTCCCCAAACGCGGCTGACCCGTGCGAACCCGGCTCAGTCGGAACGGAAACCGATCAGAGTGACGTTATCACCGTGCGTGAACTCTTGGGTGGAAAAGGACAGGTTATTGAAGGACTTGCTAGAACGATTGACAACATCAACGACGCCGTCAGCAGCCGAAAGCAACGCGAGATGTGTCTACGTTCCAAGTTATGCCCAATCTGAGTAAGAACTTTGTAAATTTCGACGGCAGCGAAGACGAGGCGTCAGCATGGGAGTGGATGAAGAATTTGCGGAGGGACGCCGATGCTCCATAAGTGAACTCCGACCTTCCTCTTCGAGATAACGACAATCTCATTTCCACTGGAGCAGCGAGGGGTTGGCTGCGGTCGCGTAACGCTAAAATCGCGTCATGGGGAAAACTTCGAGGACCGTTTCCAACGTACGTTTTCAGCCAAAGCCGTGCGGCGGAACAATGGAGGCAGAGGCAAGATCGTGTCCAGCAGAGGAGTGATAGCACAATAGTTTCAATCAAAGGTACGCCTGTGCTACGAAAGTAACAAGGGATTTCTGTGACGCCAGGGAGCAAGTGATCACCGGCCTGCGTTCGAGACACCTGAGCGCCACGTTAAGGGGAAAAACGCACAATGACGAAGATGACCTTCTGCACGACATACAGGAATTTGAAGGAATCAGCCGAGGGAGACAGGAGCGTTTCGGTCGCGTACGTGACAAGAGGGTAGTGGTGAGCGCATCAGCGCCCTCCAGTCACAGATGGGACACCCGCTAAAGAGGTACTGGAAACGAAAATCCAGCGCTCATTTTTTTGGCTTTATTGTGTTGCATGTTGCAGCTTAGCCTTAGAAATACCAGTCTTTCGTTAAAAGGCACAAGAAAACCTAATTTTAAAGCTAATTAAACCATATTTCAGTCTGCACCTGGTGGATCCAGGTGGAGCCTGTCTAGGAGGTAATCCAGCAACGTTGGGAACTGGCTGGGTAGTCATGACGTAGCAAGTTCCATCGAACAGCTGCCGCTCTTTGAAATTCATCATTTGCTCATAGCTTTCCTGCTCAACTCACTAATCGCGCATTGTACCAAACAGTTCAGAAGACGAAAGATGACCCCTCGTTTGTGTACCCGGACACAGCCATCCTCCCCCTAAAGATTAGCCCGTCGCTCACAATTTGGACACAGCTTGCTTTTCCTACCCCGTTCACCCCTAAGCTGACAATGTTGTGGAAGCTACGTGCTCCTTGGGCCAGCCACACGCTCGTCACCCCACGGGTACTTCGAACGGCTCAACTGTAAGCGTTGAGCGCTATTGACACCAGCACGTAGTGACCTTACCACCACAATGCTGACAATGCCACCAACTGCAACGCTTATAACCACGCCAGCCTTGCTATGTCACGAATGTGGAGTATCTTTTTTCTCTGTTTTTGTTTGCACCGGATATCCCATGACGCATCGCGCTCTCCGTTCGCTTCTCTTCGAGCGCTTGCTCGAGTGCACCGTTTGGAACGAAAAATATAGCCCGTCGTTCAAAATACAAGCGTGGGATTATTATTTACGGTTATTATCCATCATGCTTGGCGTCATTTCCGAACGAAATTTGAATATTTAAATTTTTGTTTCTGTGCCCATTTAAAGAAAACCGTTGAAGAGCGAGACGGGGCAGCCTCACTTTCAAACGAAAGCGGAAAACGCAAGTATTTCAATGGCAAACAGTATGGACACATGACCACGAGACATGGTCACGTGACGTCACGGTGTCAAGACATTCCGTCAAGTAATGTCACGTCATGTGACCCCGTGACGTCCGTTGACTCACTGCGTCAAGTCGATTTAAATTGAGAACACCACATGAATATTAACGTTGTTAACACCGCGACGTTGACTAACTTCACGATTTCCGACCGAGCAGTGCATGACACCGTGACGTACGCCATTTTCATGACCCCGAGTCGAAGGCGCTCTGGCCATTGAAATCAGCATTGCCGAAAATTCGGGTAACGGTTCAGATGTTCAATTAAAAATTATAGTAGCCCCTCTAACAACATCTGAAGCTCTGCCCGCGCTCTATATTTTGCCAGCTGCAGAATGACTCTAATGAAAACTGAAAGGTATAGATCTAGCAGAGTTAAAGGGGGGTAAGCTGTTAATTTACTTTATTTTTTTTTACGTCTGCCATTGCGCGGAGAAAGAAAACTAATCGATGTTTTTGCAAGGTAGCAACGTTACGGATTACTTCTTGACGGCATTAAGGAAAGTATAAAAATTGCTGCACGACATATTTTACATCTATAAACATAATTGAGGCGCCCAAACATGTTTTCGTTTTGCTGAACCTGACCTCGAAATGTTGTCTCCGAGAACAGAAGTACTAGAAAGCTCTAAATGCGAGTTATTAGTCCGGCGTTACCTATATGTGTTTACGGGAGGAGTACCTGGAGGAGAGATTCTACTGGCCTCAGAGGGACTCCCGAACGTTGGTAGCTCGCTTTCTAAGTATCAAAGGAGTGTCATTTTCAAGTTATTTCCCCAGTTTTGACCACCTATATATTTTTCTTTAGAACTTCACAGCTTCTCGAGAAAATAAAAGCAATAGAAAGACTACTGTTACCAAGTGACAGAAATATAATTGTCGAATTAACACCAACTCAACGGAGCAGGCAGTCCCTTAGGAATAAAAGACTCTGGAAAAGCAACAAAAAAGAACTTTGTCTTTCCATTCTGGTGGAGAAGGGGACCAGCAGAAAGCGTACTAGTGGCGGGACGACCTCAAGGACGACGCCTTGGGGACGACATCTAGGACGACCTCGAGGACGACACCTGGAGGGACGATGCATGGGACGACCTCAGGAACGACCTCCGGAACGACGTCTATTACGACCTCAAGGACGATGCCTAGGACGACCTCAAGGACGACGTCTAGGATTTGACATCAAGGACCGATTTTAGATGACCTCTAGGACAACGTCAAGGACGACCTCGAGAACGACTTCTGGGACGACCTCGAGGACGACGTCTAGGACAACCTCTAGGATGACTTCCTGGACGACCTCGAGGACAACCCCTCGGACGACCGCCAAGGAAGAGACCTCAAGGACGTTCACGAGGGTCGTCTAGGACGTACGTGCCTAGGACGACCCCACTGACGACTTCTAGGACGACGCCTAGAGAAGTCCAGCCTTTCCCTCTGGGCAGAAAACCGAAGTGGAGGGCCGCAAGAGTTGCCACCATCTATGAGCGACGGCGACAACCAGACAACCGGAAAGCCGGTTGTCTTGTTCCGGCCGTCGCTCATAGATAGATGTGCTGTCAAGAACACGGAACTGGGAAACTAGCCCTCAACAGCTCCGCTGTAAAAGTGGACAAAATGAGGGGGGGAAGAGAGTAGTTTAAGAAAAGAAAAAAAACATACGGTGTTGTAAGGTTTTCATGCCCCCGCCTCTTAGTAGAGACCAAGCGTGGCCCCGGAAACTACTTTGTTTGAAAAACAATCTTGCCAGAAAGCGCGTTTTCGTCGTGCCAGGCGCTCATGCAGACCTCACGACGCTGCGCGAAGAATTACCTTATGCCTCGCGAATTCATGTCTTGTGCTGAGCGCGAACCTTATGCAGCATGTATTTTGCACCTGCGGAATTGACTTTCTCAGCAAGAACAAATCGAAATAACCAACAGCATATATTGCGATGACGTCACGCACCAACCATGTTTAAAGTTAAACTTCCTAATGAAATGCGATGTTCG
>JAZHYW010037463.1:0-18838 GCA_037355805.1 Ixodes ricinus
TATAGCCATATCTCGAGCGGATGGCCGTATTTCTGGAAAATAAAGGAGCGAATGTTGCCGTCATCTTATCGCAGAAGAGTTGAGAAGAAGGAGAAATGACCTCGCTCCCTTTCCTCTCCGTGCCATAGCGGAGTCAAAGCGAAAAGAGGAGGAAATGAGAATCGCGAGGTCACGCATCTTTTCGGCCTTGTGCGAGCGCACTCTTCTTTTACAAAAATATGACGATCCAATGGAGATACCGCTTTATAAGTAACGTTTTGGGATTTGTAGCGTCCCGCCTATTGATTCTGCGTTGTTTTCTGATATTCGATTTTCGGTTCAGCATCCCTTTAAAGCAGTCGTTCTCAAATGGGGGTCCGCCGAAGCCCTGCCTCGTCAAGTCAAGACCGTCAATAAAAGTTGTCTATTTTTTTTTTTCGGATTGAGAAGAAGCGTTTTGATTTTCGGGCGAGTTTTCTCCTGTGGATGCCAATGAGAGAAGTCTACTTCAACTAGCTCTTAGTTATATCCATTCATTCGATCATTATCATTACTATTCAATAAATTTCCTTCCTCTCACCGCGAACACGGTCCTCCATCATCTCCAACGATTCACAAAGGGTCCGTGAAACATCAATGGTTGAGAACCACTGTACTAAAGTGCACATCCCTGTCGTAGATCGAAACCGATGAAGCGTCTTTGAATACGCTCAATAGAACTGCAGTCTTGTGCGCACTAGGCTGCAAAATAAACGCACAAGGCAAGCAGGGAATGAACTCTGCCTCATGAAACGTGATATCGCCCTGAGATCTCCCAGAGAGGCGAGATCCCCAACAGAGGCGCTGCAGATAGTTGAAACGCGACGAGTAAAATTCATCGACGAATCAACAAAAATGCCAAGATGGCGAATGACGGACGCGCGAGCGATGATACTGCTGCCTATTGTGTAAGTAAACACAAGTGACTCCTCAGTCGGAAACATTGTTTTCAGTTCATTCAGCAAGAGATAATTCATCAAACATCACGTTGCGATTGCTAATGCGTCATCCCAAATAAGCGCGCAATTCAACTGAGAACGAACACAGCCAATCAATTTGATGTCGTCGGCAAATAATAGCATACTTTGAAATTTTTACGCACAAAGCGAGATGTCGTTCACAAAGATCACAAATAAAAGTGGACCCAAGTTGCTTCCCTGGGGCACTTCGGAAGGCGACGAAAAAGGCTCGGACATGGATCCTGACACACGAACATAATTTGTACGGCATAAAAGATAATTTCTAAACCAGATGGCAGCAAGTTTCACACAAGCCATAACTATCAAGCTTAGCACAAGAACATGTGTGATTAACCTTATCAGATTGCTTTCGATCTGTCAAGCATACTACATCGACTTGTCACAGTCCGAACGAAGAACGGCATAATCTAAGAAACAGCACAGGTTGGTTTCCACCTATTTGCCCTTCGAAAACCCACACTCTACAAGAGGTTTTGGAAGGTTTTTTGACGCCCCAAGAATGCTCATGAAGAACGGTTTTGCCTCAAGCACTATGCCCCCTGGCGCACTAGAAACGCAACTGGGCGATGAAGAACTCTTTCGCACCAAAAAAAGGAACTTTCAGAGGACCGCTTAAAGGGTTTTTCACAACGACCCCTCTTAGGGGGTGCCTAAAAGAACTATTTAGGGTGCAAAATATGGACAAGCCGAAGAACCCCTAAAAATTCTTCTACGCCAGATTTTTTTTTTAGAGTGCATGTTGTTTAGTGTTTTAGCTGAAGTACCTGTGGGGACGTTTGTGCGCTATCATTTCAAAAACCCTGGAAAAATTGAGCACTAATGAAACTAGACGATAGTTGCTTACAATGCTAGGATCGTCCGGTTACCGAGTCGGAACAACTACAGAGCGTTTCCAGAGACACATAAAAATTTCCGTACGTAGTGATAAATTAAAAACATGTGACAAGACACAAGTGCATCTTTATTGAAAGCGAACATTTCAAGAAAAAAAAGAAGTGTTTGGGCCTTGTGTACATATCGGACTCAAGCCTAGCCAAATGCAGAGCCTTCGTCTCGCCTAAAAGAGCCACTTCGCCGAAGCACGACACTCACTAAATTTGGCGTACCACTTGTCCAGCCCAGATTCTTTTAAAAAGAGCTCTACGTCGCAGGCAGCGCCTCAGCTCCTCGAAAACCACAAAGGGTATTCGTTAGGTGGAGAAAAACGCTTAGGCACATTGCTATCAATTGCGCTCGTGACTACTTTTCTAAGAGCTTCAACAGCTGAATCAACCCAACTCGTCATTCAGGATCGCCTTCCAGTCATAGCACTGAAGGCATTTATCCATATATATTTTTATGGCGCAACTAATGTATGCATGTCCTAGGCTTCCTGGAAAACTGCGAAATAAAATTGCACGTTTTTCACCTTTATTATTAAAAACGCGGTCAAAACATCGCGTTTTGCCCCTTTCTTAAAGAACAACGGCATGTGGCGAGAGAGAAAATAAATCAATTTGGGATTTTCTAGGATGCTTAAAGCAACTAAATTAAATTCGCGCGCAAAAAAAAAAAAAAGCAAAGAAAAGAAAGACGACTTAAAATTTACTTTCGTGTCCCTTTAATCGTGTGCTCGCCCCCTCCCCCCCTCTCCGAAACGCGTGACGCCTTGCATCTTCTAAGTACCGTCGTAAATTCCGTCCAATCGTAAAGCCAGCCGAGGCTCGTTACTGCAAACAACCCAAGGGCGCGAGGCACGCACTCTCCCAAAGAGGGCCGTTTGCCCAAGTGCGCCTATCCAAATTAACCTTCTCGCATAAAACGTGCAAAAAAAAAAGACATTGAATAAGTTAGGAACAACTTTCCAATGCTCTTCTATACATTTTTATTTTGTTCGTTAATGTGCTCACACGAGGGCTTGTTTATGATCCACGTGCCGCCTAAACAAAGGCTCGGAATATCCATTTCCTTCTAGGGATAAACCCTAAACCCACAGGGACAAATCAGGACGAGGTGGTCCTTTCCCGTACATGGCTTGCAGATGACGTCATTGTATCCCTGCTATACTTCGTTTCACCTAAAGTCCAGACGCAGACAACCCTATTGATCAGATAGCGTAAAAAACGCACCGTCATGTTTCATGTCCGTGCTCTATCATCGCCAAACCAATCCTAACCAAACTTGGACCTAAACTGAAATGATGGTCATTTCTACTTTTTTTTCTAGCCGAGGAAAACAAATTCGAAATGTATAGGCTGCGCAAAAGCCCGCGCTCAGCCCCTCCACAACGACCGCTCCTGTGACGTCAGGCCAAGAGACCACCGCGAAAACGTTCAAATGACGAATGTCAGCTTCCAGTCGAACATCCGTTTCGGACGACGCGGGCAATTTGTGACCGACCTCTCAGCAACGGCTGCCGACTCCAGGCAAACACAAATTACCAAACCCCAGCCCAGTAAAAGCAAATAAAAATATATATATTTAAACTACAAAAGAAAAACAACGATCTGCCAATTAAAACTTGCTCCGTTACCGCCGTCCAGCCTTGAAAACAAAACAAACGCCAAGCCAATCCCAAACATACTAGACACACACACACACACACACACACACACACACACACACACACACACACACACACACACACACACACACACACACACGTGTATAAAACAAATTAGAAGGAAAACAGAAGTTGTCTCAGGCCATTATGATCGAGCGGCTCCAACTCGGAACAGCGGGCTCTTATAGACTCCACGATGAAAATGGGAAGGAGCCAGCGTCTCGATCGATCGAACGCTAGCATCGGCGTGCTTTCGGACCCGAAAAGGGAACCCCCTGCCAGGCATCCGGTTACAAGTGTGTCGGAAGGGGATTGCGGGACGTCGATCAGAGGCTTCCGAAGATGCACTGCGCCGTCCACAAAGAACACCAACCCCTCCCCATCGAAGGACTGCACTTTACCCGGGCGTAGCGGCGGAAACCGCCCAGAAAAGCGTTAACCTAACCTCTACCCCTCCTCCTCCCCCTCCTCTTCTTCTCTCTTCGGTAAACCCAGGAAGCGCTGCAGGGGTGCCAGTTGCGTAAGAGACCGGTTGTCACGTGCTTGAAATGGTTTTAAACGTGAAGCAACCACGCTTAAAACAAACACAACAACATTTGTTTGGGAACCGTGGGAGTGCCACAGCAAGGCTTGACTATCAGACATCCCAACAACAAGATGGCGGCGCTCAGACGCCGCACTTGCAGACGCGCCTAAAATAAACAGAGGATGAAAAAAAAAAAAAAAAAAGAAAGAAAGAGGGCGACGCTCAAGCCTTTTGTCCAGGTCTAGGCGCAGTTCTGGAAATTTATGCCGGGCCCTCGGGCGCATTTTGTTGCACGCGATGGTTTTTCCTTCCCTCGAAATATTCCGTCGCACTCGGGTTTGCCTCCACGATTACGAGAACCGCCAAGGGAAATATAAGGACACGATTGAGCGAGTTCCGAAGGAGCACCGAACACATTCGAGTTTATATCGGACGTTACGGCTGTGTAAGGGACGCCGACAGTTTCGTAACTTCCCCCACCTTCGCTTCAGTTTCCCAGAACTTGGTTATTACGACGGAGGTAATCGGTTTATACGGTCCCGCTAAACTCTGCCGAATGCAAAATCTTCCTTTTTTTTTGTGTGTTTATTGCGAGATTGTGTTATTTTTCGCGAACTTCTCGCGTAATTCCGAGATTTTGTTATTTTGTTCGTTCGCTTCGCACCTTAATTGGTCCCAACGCTACTTGCCAAGTCTCAAACTAACTGCCCGCGGGGAAACCCGAAACTCATTTAGGGAAATTCGTTTATTTACCGAAACAGTCGTCAGACAGCCCTCACAACGCACTTAATAATAATAATAATAATAACAAAAACGGAAACTCAGTTTTTTCATAGTTTTGTTTAACCCGAGACTGGGGTATTTCGGAAAAGGGACGAGAAGAAAAGAGGCCACAAGGAGGCGACGTCTCAAACACAGCTAAGGATTTTATTCCATCGTATGCATTTTTATACACACCACGTCCACACACCACGTCCCACCTACCAACCAAGTCGACCAATGACAACATAACACCCGGAATACTCTAAGCCAAACATAGGCCCAAAACATTACAAAAGAACAATCTTTCAGCCAGACAAAAGGACAAGATAAGCCTCCGAATTCACAAAGTCGACAATGAACCGTTAAAATGTTTTTTTTTCCCAAACCCGCAAACACACGGAACCAAAGGGAAAGAGGGCATACAAGACCTAATTACACAAAGCCAAACAACAAACCATTAAACTAGCCGGTACTTAGTCACCGTAAAAAAAAAAAAAACGGCAAACGGTCATTCTAACCCGCACTACACTTTGAAGGAAAGCGGAAGAGGATAACCATGACCCAAAAACACAAAAGGGGAGAATGCAAGAGTTCCAACCTCAACTACACACTTGAAAGAAGTAACAAGGAATACCAGAACAAACAATATGTCCTGCACCCCTGTACTGCCTCTTTGTAGGCAGCGCACAAAGTGCTGGATAGCTAAAAAAAAACAAAAAAAAAAAACGGGGGTTTACATCTTGAGGAATTTTCTTGAGCTTTCTCCTAGATGCATTGATGGCTGGCTAATACAATTTCCCATCGACTTAATTCGGACTGTTTCCTCACTACCCTTTTTATCTCATTCTCCTCTCGATGTACTCCGTTTCCGACCAAAACACCCTACAATTGTTGCACTCAGCCATGTGCTTGGCGATCTCCGAGTTCGGTGCCCCGTTTTTTACATTTCTTTTATGCTCAGTCAGTCTGTCATTCACGCACCGCGAAGTTTGCCCCACATATCTAAAACCACATGCTAAGTGGTATCTCATAGACTACTCCTCCTTTGCGAGCCACTGACCTGTCCTGGTGCTGCCTTCTGCATTCCTTTGGAGGTGCAAAGAACGGAGTCATCCCAGTTTAATTTGATGAAATCAGACGAAAACACTACGTCAACTCCAAATTCCGTGAGCAACTCGCTTAGTAAGGTTATGCGAAACACCGTGGTAGCACGGGACTACGGGCAACCTTTTTACTTCTTCTCTCGCTCGTACTTCTCTTCACATGGGCGCTGCGCCCAGAGAGCGATGAAAAAACTTATCATAACCCCGCAGCTCATTTCCACTGCTCCAGGCCTGGCCTACATAATGACATATTGATTTTTGAATGGCAGTTTTCATTTTGCCGATGCAATCCAGTACACTCCTTCTGGCCGTGAATACGTAACGAAAGTTTCAGATTTACGTACTCACGCGCAAGAAGGAGGTGCTGGGAGTACGGAAAAGAATCGGCAAAGCCATCGCTTTAAGTAGAAGAAGCTGCCATTCAAAGACTGTGAAGGCTGGGGTGGTCAAATCAATAATCGGAAACGCTCTAAAGAAGTCATGTCTCTCATTATGTAGGCCAAGCCCTCAAAAGGCAGTGGGTGAGGTTAGAGGCTGCGGGTTATGATAAAGCTATCACGCCACTGTCATGCAAGAGAAACGGCTCCTCTGCACTTCACCTACAAGCAAATATGGCATGTAAATAAACCGCATGATGGTAATGTTATATGGCATGTAAATCAACCGCGTAATGTTTCATGTACGCACCGTGTACTCTCTTGGGAGCTTGATGTCCTCTCGGCAGGGTGGGAGGGCATAATTAAATGTTGCCCGTTGCCTCTGTCTTCGAATGGTTCGACGTAGAGTTGACGTAGAGGGCAGTTGTGAGGCAGTGCTGTCGGTGATATTTGCAGCCGCGTCCAAGAGAATATGCTGAGCTTGGTCACGTCCTTCCACTGAAAATAAATTACATATGTTATCAAATGCAGTTTATCATCAGAACTATCACGAAAAACGAAGTAAATCTTATGCGTCCTCACCTGCACTTGTCTTCATTTTCGATCGAACCTTCAGACAGTTGATTTCGGTCGGTTCTGGAGCGTGGCTGTGGTCGTTCGTCGCTTTCAAAATTTGAAGCTTAGAAAAATCGGTTGTTATTTTTGCTTTGCAGCTCTCCTTTTCCGGCATATCCAGTATACACTGGCTTCAGTTCTTCGGTTGGCGGTGTATGAAAATCCCTGAAAAAGTAGCATCTCCCCACCTCTCTCCGTCTGGATGATTTCCATGGCGACTGCAAAGATTGACGGGAAACCAAACGTTTTATAGCAGTCCGCCGATTCATGAATGAGTCATTGGAAGCCGCATTTCCAGATCCTTCTTCGAAACCCTGTAAGCTAAGCTGAATGAAAACCTTTGTCAGTACCAGAGAGACGAGAGAAAGACTGTAAACTCGAAGGTGGATAACAAAGTAATCCTCAAAGCATTATACATTGTGCTTCCAAGGTTGACTAAAATGTTTATAAACTTAGAACCAAACAGGAGACTAATCTTTCTAAACAGGATACTACACACAAGCTGAATAACAAAGCTACCGAACACTTATAAATAGGTCAATGCTAAGAATAGCGTCGGGTTATAATACCTTCGGCGACGCTTTTCGTTCCATATAGACAAAGCGCCGCATTTCCAGATCCTTCTTCGAAACCCTGTTAGCTAAGCTGAATGGAAAGCTTTGTCAGTAGGGGAACCAGATAAGACTGTGAACTCGAAGGTGGATAACAAAGTAATCCTCAAAACATTATACATTGTGCTTCCAAGGTTAACTAAGATGTTTATCGACTTAGAACCAAACAAAAGACTTATCTTTTTAAACAGGATACTGCACACAAGCTGAATAACAAAGCTACCGAACACTTAAAAATAGGTAAATGCTAAGAATAGCGTAGGGTTATAATACCTTCGGCGATGCTTTTCGTTCCGTATAGACAAAGCGCTATTTCAAAACACTGTTTTTCGACAAGTTGTCCTAGTGACGAATTGCCCTATGACGAATAGCCCTGTGCGACGAACGGCCCTGCGACGAGTTGCCCTATTACGAATTGTCTTTCGACGAACGGCCCGTACCCCTAGCCAGGCCAATGCATCTAGGAGAAAGCTCAAGAAAATTCCTCAAGATGTAAACCCCTGTTTTTTTTTTGTTTTTTTTTAGCTATCCAGCATAACGACGCGCTGCCCACAAGAGGCAGTACGAGGTGACCAGGACATATTGTTTGTTCTGGTATTCCTTGTTACTTCTTTCAAGTGTGTAGTTGAGGTTGGAACTCTTGCATTCTCCCCTTTTGTGTTTTTGGGTCATGGTTATCCTCTTCCGCTTTCCTTCAAAGTGTAGTGCGAGTTAGAATGACCGTTTGCCGTTTTTTTTTTTTTTTTTTTTTTTTTTACGGTGACTAAGTACCGGCTAGTTTAATGGTTTGTTGTTTGGCTTTGTGTAATTAGGTCTTGTATGCCCTCTTTCCCTTTGGTTCCGTGTGTTTGCGGGTTTGGGAAAAAAACATTTTAACGGTTCATTGTCGACTTTGTGAATTCGGAGGCTTATCTTGTCCTTTTGTCTGGCTGAAAGATTGTTCTTTTGTAATGTTTTGGGCCTATGTTTGGCTTAGAGTATTCCGGGTGTTATGTTGTCATTGGTCGACTTGGTTGGTAGGTGGGACGTGGTGTGTGGACGTGGTGTGTATAAAAATGCATACGATGGAATAAAATCCTTAGCTGTGTTTGAGACGTCGCCTCCTTGTGGCCTCTTTTCTTCTCGTCCCTTTTCCGAAATACCCCAGTCTCGGGTTAAACAAAACTACGGCTAACTTCCACCAGCTCGCCTCGCACCCTTACGTTTTTTTCAGTTTTTCAGTTTCGTACACATTACTAGAAGAAAAAAAAGTAATCGATTACCATTACTCTCGATTAAAAAGTAATCAATTAGATTACTTGAGAGGAACAAGCGCTTACTGCTACTTGGAAAAAGTGACCGCTACTTTTCCCGTTTACTTCCGATTTTGAAAACCGCACATTTTTCTCCCCGTTTGAAAACAGGGTATTTCGTAGTGTCTATTAAGGGGTATTTATTCACACGAGGCAGAAATCCCAGGGTTTTCTCCCCGGCGCGCGCGCATCATGAGACGAAAACGCCAGGCTCTTGCACATCGCAAAAGCCTGACGTTTTCGTTCCGGGATGCGCGTGCTGTGGAGAAATGCCCGGGATTTCTCCCTCGTGTGCATACCCCTTTACTGGATTAGAATCGCCGAATTACAAACTCTACTCGCGTCGATCCATCAATTTTGGCAAACCTTTTCTCTTACCGGAGAACTTATGGATTCGACGATTCCTCTGAGGGCAACTTGTAAAAAACTGGATGTCGCGAACTTTTGTCGAACCGAATATTTAGGTCCAACTTTCGGGGTTCGCCGAACCTTCGACCGTTCAACCAGGTTCGACTTTGGGGAGAGTGTGGCCAGACCTTGATACAAGCATGTCCGTCGACATTTCTTTTTAACTTAAACTGACAGCTTTCGTGTAACAACGATCTAAAAAAAAGAAAAAAAGAAACGGATGTTTTTTTTTTGTTCCTGAATTAAATGGAAAGCGAACCAAAAGGACGAAGACGGGGCGTAATTTACCTGCACACGCTCCCTTCCTCAAGTTTTTAAGCCCATTTCTAAATTTTCGTAAAAGCCGACTGCCTCTTCCGTCTTCAAGATGACCTCTCCGCTTTATTTCTTGTACTTACGAGTAGGGTTCCATGTTTTCGGTAAATGCCAATAACCCCCCCCCCCCCCCCCCCCCAACGTGAAACTGGAAGCCGGTATTATCGAAATCTCGGAATACCGAACAACCCCGGATTGGAGCAGCCCACTAGTAAGAATAACCCTCGAGGAAAGGAATCTCTACCTTCAGCTTTATTTTACGGTCCTTCGTTAATTAAGCTAGATGGCTGATACGTGGTCCATGTTAACTGAATTTCTCATTTTGTTTGTTTTGTTCTCATTTCACGAAACAAGAAGAGAAAAAAAAATGGTTTCCTTCTCGACTCGTTTACCTTCTTGTGTCATAAAAAAAAGAAGAAAAAAAAGATACAGCTGTTTACACTATTTAGCTTGACTTAGAGTTGCCCCGAAACACCGGCTGCACTGAACTGTCCGAGACGCCCGGTTCTTCCTTCCGAGTTCCTCGCAAATTCACGCAGACATTAGGGGTTCTAGAGAACCGTTTTTGCGCATCCGATACGGTACACGATGGGCCCTCCGGTATACGAACTGCGCATGCGCAATGCCGCAGAAGACTCGCACATGCGCAGTTCGTACCGGAGGTTTCCATCGTACCGTATCGGATGTGCAAAAACAGTTCCCTACAAACTCCCCATTTCCGTACCTTTCCCCCTCACCGTGACCGACAGTAGGCACCATGGAGCAGACACACACACACCACTGCATCACAGGTAAGTAAGTCGGGCCAGAACCGGAGTCCCAAGAGGCGCGGGACCCAGGCCACGGGTGGGTGGCCATCAAACGCGGTAGTAAAAAAGGAGAAAGAGAAAGAAAAAAAAAGAGAGGGGGAGGGGGGGAGCGAGCGGAGAACGTTTTTACGACCGCCGGGGTCAGCGACTGGGGACTCTTCGAAAAAGGAACAGAGTCAAACCAACGGGTAAAACAAATTAATAAACAAGTAAATAAAAAAAAAACGCAGGTTCGCGACACCGCAGAGTCCGCACAGCCGTAGAGAACGGGTGGAAGGGTTCAACCTCAACACTTCCCAAGGCCCTAGAAAGCTGGATTGTCGACGTCACCCACCGAAGGCCAGCGCGCTGCACAGTTTGGGCACGAGCTGTGCGCCGACGTTCGTCTGGGACCCGTGTTGGTTCCTCCACCTACCCCAAACGCGGAGGATATACGGTATCCCTTCATCCCTTCTGGTCCTGCAACCTATACCCGCCAATTCACCATCCCTCCACCCGTATTGGGGAGGAGACCAGACCGTGGCGCCCCAAGCGGCTAACTTTAGAACTACACGGATGGGGACAACAAATAACAATGGCTCGGCGCTCGGCTGACTTAACCGAACGCCGCGTGAGCGTTCGGCTGCAGTTCGTGTTCCCCGGTCGCCTGAGGGGCACGAGGGGCTCTTTTGTTACTACTCCGGCACGCATGGACAATGCAGCATGCACGGTGCATATGCCTAGCTCAGCACAATAGCCGAAGTGGGCCAGCTACCCCGAGTCCTAGCCGGACTATGACGCCGCGCCCGCGTGGAACGTCTGCATCGCGCTGGCCTCCGATAGATGACGCAGACGCTCCAGCACTACAGCCTTACCTATAGGTGGTGTTGGTACCCTTCGGCAAACACACATACACAAAAAGATATGATTTTTTTTTTCTAGTTCCGAATTGCTTTGCGACTGCTTTTGGTGCACGTTGCACTGCCAAAGCTGACGTCGAGGGCGGTAAACGAAATCCGAAAATAAAGATCGCGGAGACGAGGAAGTCGTGGTAAAACTGAACATAACCGACACGAAAAAGAACGAAATAAGAACGAAAGAGGGTACAAACAAGAAAAAAAAGCGCGTTACTTCTTCGAGATGGGGGGAGCGAGACGTTTCTAGGAGGGGAAAATCTTGAAGTGGCGCCGGGTCGTGACAGAAATGTCTCCCAAAACACTAAACTAAAAAAACAAAAAAACATGAATATTTTTTGTGAGTCTTTGGTCATAACTCAACTTACGCGCTCTAAACATCTAACAAAAAAGCACACACATTTATTTATGCGTGGCCAATTCCTCTATTCAAATCAGTACAAAAAGATCGACACCAGATGGAAGCATCGGACGAGGACGGAATAGAGCAACGTGCATACGCTCCGTTTGCGGAGCAGAGTATCGGAATGGTGCTCCCGGGGCGGCCATGTTGGATCCAAGCTTGACTGCGGGAAGTAACCGTCGTTTTTTTTTTTTTTTTGCAGGAGACCCGTAGGCAGCCGGGTACAGCTGTAGCCCAACCCTGTGGCGAAAAACTTGCGACGCAAGCTGAGCCGTTGCGGCAGAATGGGGAACTAGGTCTAGAGTAGAAAGTAAAATCTGCACAAAGCTGCCCACAGACGGCACTAACGGCACCGAGGTGACACAGATGTCAAACAGGGGACTAGAAATGGCGATGACAACGACCAGTGAATAATATGACGAGAGGACACGCCTTACAATAAATAATTTCCACTATATTATTTATATATATTTTATAATCTTCGCTTAAGTTGCGGCGTTGGTAGCAGCGGGCTTGCTGGAAGCGGGCCGGGCGTCATGAAAAGGACCGCGGCGGACGGTCGGAAGTCCTCCGAGGGCCGGATTTGGCCCGTGGGCCGGGGTTTGGAGACCCTGACCTAAATCATCATTACGCAAACGAAAAATAAATAAATAAATAAGGTAATAAAAAAAAGAGGCAATTTGACGCGAGAGGAGTAGGCCATAAATTAACACGCTCCGTTCGCTGACCCTAGTCTTCCGTTTTAGAGACTACCCCCCCCCCCCCCCCTTTTCCGTCTTTTTTTTTTTCCTTCCAGTAAAAATAATAAGTGCAAAACGTCAAAGACCAGAAAAAAAAAAAAGAGCGGGCGCCAGAAATACCGCGCCCCGTAGCGGCGGCCAAGACCCAGAAGAACGTCAAATATCCGGGGGGGGGGGGGGCGAAAAGCGGCAAAACACTTTTAATAAACTTGGTCAAAGTACTCCGCGCCAGCGACGCGTCGCCCGCCGGTCCACAAATTTGGGGAAGAACTCGGCGAGCTAGATGCCAAATCATGATAAGAGTGCGACTTTGTTGCAACTGCCGCCGCGGCGCGCGCGACTTGAGAAGCAAGAAGACTCATAAATTATCTGGTTAAAAAAAAAAAGAAGAGGAAGAAGACAATGAAAGCTAAGTGCGTAACATATCCCTCCTTAACAAATTCAGCCCAGTCAAACCCCCGTTCTTCACACAAACGCAACATTCAGAGTTTTCTTGTTTTTCGTTTTAGTGGACCGTGCGTAAAAGCTTTGCGTACTACGCTCAGAAATAGCGTGGTCGAGAGTGCACACGCGCAGAACGCAATAGAAGGGCTAGCGTATAGCGTACGCGCGCAACGTTGGGGGATTTTGCGTTCCGGGCTTGCGGGCTTTGTGGGAAGCTCTCGCGAGGGATCTGCGAGAGCATGGCGAGAGCATTGCGGGAAGGCGGAAACGATCTACGAAAACTCCCTCATCGGGAGTTTTCGTAGATCGTTTCCGCCATCCCGCAAGGCTCTCGGCAACCCGCTACGATACCCGGAACTCTACAGCCAAGGCCATCGGCGCGCAGGCGCAGTAGCGATTTCACACTACCTGCTCAATCCAAGATTATTATTTTTTTTGCTTACGTTATATTATTGCGCATTGCGCACGGAAGAGCCAGCAACGCTATACTTACTGTACTGCCACGAATAACCGGAAAGATAAATAAAAGAGGGTTACCCCTTTTCGGTAAATACCCGTCAACCGCGAAAATTAACTCCCCAGTCGGTTTTTCATCAAATTCGGGGAAAAACCGAAAAATAAAACAAACAGCCAAACAATCCACGAAAAACAACAACAACAACAACGGTGCTTCACGGGAAGCATGTCTTGATCTACAGCTTAATTGTGTGATTAAAAAAGTTGTGTTGTGAAGAGAAAAAGAAAACATTACCGAATTTGAAGAATAGCTCCGAAAACATGGGACATTATACTTACAAAAATATATGTCACTGTTACTGTGCGGACGCTTTGTAGGGGTCTGGGACTACATTCAAGAGCAATCTGTCCCCGCCGCTTTTAGAGAAAAAAAAAAAAAAAACAGTTGCATGACATTTGCTGGCTTTTCAAAAAACGACAAGCTATACGAGTCTCAAAAAAAAAACACAAAAACATCGTGGGTATCTGTACGAGTCGAAATCAAGCAGAGGCTTGATGTCCGGCTTCACTCAATGACGTTCGCCTAAAACGCAAAATGCTTTAAAAAAAATCCAAAACAATTTTACCCGGAAATTAAAACCTAAGATAGATGGAACTTTGTTACGAAGCACGCTACTCGGTCGGATGAATTATTTCTCTCACAAGTGCCGACAATGCCACCAACACACGTACTACCGGGTTCTTTCTTTCTTTCTTTTCTCCTGATTTACGAAAAGACAGGTACACAAAACAACGCGGAAAAACGACATAGAAGTGACGCCATCACGTCACGGGACGCAATGCAGCATGTGTCTACAAGCTTCGGTATAACGCGATTCGTACGCGATAATAAAGACCATTCACAAGCCTCCCTTGGCTTAGGCAGACCTGTATATGTATTTGTCTATTCCTATGAATAAAAGTTTATTATTATTAATATATAAGTAGGCCGTATACTTACTTTCCGGTCTAAGCAAAACACATACACACACACGACATAAACACCGGTGGCTGTCAAAAATGCAAAATCGGTGAAAACCGAAAAAAGAAACAAAAAACAACAACAACAAAGCACCGATATCTTGAAACTGCTAGGACTGTGTTATCGAAACCCTTCCCTTCGCCTAAAATTCCTTGTTTCTCGCAAGTTTTTCCACCGATAAGCCCCGTTTCTAGCGTCCGTCTGAAGCTGATTACCGAAATACACCGGTATGTTTGCAATAAAGACCGCAAATTCTACGACCTACCTATAACGTATTCTCACGCGCAAAAACTCTCGCCGGAGGTGGAACGGACTGCGAGTACTTTTTCCAGTGAAAGTTTGTGCAGCCCCCAGACACGAACCACGTTGGCAAATTTACTTACGGGAAAAAAAAAAAAGGAAAAAACGCTAATAAAACGAAGCTACACGATACCATGTCGTCAAGTAACATTGTGGCGTCGTGCGGTGAAACCGACCCGAGCACGAAAGGCCCATCCAGGGTTCGCTTAAAAGCAACCGCCTAAACAAAAACAAAACAGAAAAATCACTAAAAACGAAGTCGACAAACACATATTCTGCTCACGAGAAGCCAACGCTACGTCTGTCCACTACGTTTACTCGTCAACAATCGTCTCTTACCGCGTTTTTTTTTTTTTTAAACGTCCGATTCACAAGCATATACTGCGTTCCCGTTGGCGAAGCCACAAAATTACGGCCATCTTTCCGAGCCACGAGCAGCCGGACAACCCGTTGGGGTTTCGGCCGGTCTAATAAGCCTCGGCAAAGAAAACAACAAAGTCGCCGAGCGCCGCGATCTCCTTTGTCGGTGGCGTACGACCTCTGTCCTTTTCTCGGACAAAGCAGCGAAAGAGGGGGAGGGGGATCTCTATATTTCGCCACGTGATCATTATCTGCCGGCTTGCTCGTCTGCTAGCTTTAACGCGACGTGCTCCGTTCTCATTGAAACGGCGACAGACGCAGCCGTTTCAATCGGTAATTGTAAAATCACGGCTGCCGAGGCACTGATCTTTTCCACTTACTCTCGCCCCCCACAGCCAAGTAGGCATATCCGGTATGGGCGACGAAAAAATATCAAAACGTTTCAACCTGCAAATAGTAAAAAAATAGAGGGGAGGCAAAACGAGAATGTGTGACAGTTACGTTTATGTCCTAAATGCTTTCTATTGGCGTGGCGACGGCAAAACAATGTTTTCGCCCATACTGGAACTGACGACAATTCAAGATGGCGGCGCTCTTGCGAAAAAGGTCTATAGGCGGCTGCATGGAGCATTGCCCAAACACTAGAGGCATGAAGCGACCGGAAGTGAGCGACTTGTCGCGGAAGCGAGCGCTTGACAGGCTTTTCAATTCTTTCGAGCGTCGGTACGAATCAACGTTACTAAAACACTCAGTTGGGAAACTCGCCGTCGAAAACTGGGCCGCTGGCGTCCACCGAGACCGAGCTAAATACGACAACAGCGCCACCTTTATCATTTGTCTGTACTGTGGTCACCTTGAGCTTTTAGAAAGCATGTTTTTGCGTAAAAACAAACAGAAAAGACTCTTTTGTATGAAATTTATTGGAGTTTAGTGCAAAATTAGGGGCATGTGATGTTCTTAAAATCCTTAGTTTGCAAGGTTTTGCGGCACAATATTGTTTTTATACAACCATGCCTCAGCGGTACTTTCAGGTAGCGCGTCCCGACCTAGGTGCATTTTAACTTCGGCAATAAGACGCGGCGCGTCCGCTGGGGAGACTGGGGTGGCACCCCTGTAACCTCTTCCACTGTATCTGTTTCGGCACCAAAATGACCGATTAAAGCCAAAATAGAAGTAACGTCCGGTTGCTCGAGTGGCCGCTGCGGGAGAAATGGCGGCGTTGTGTTCGCCATTAGCTCGGTTCGCGAGGACAGATCGGGGCCACTTTTTCAGAGCAGTCTCTATGGCAGTTTCCTAACTGAGTGGTTTAGTGACGTTGGTACGAATACAGTGTCCGAGACGACGGGATTTTTGCTCCCCATTTTTTGTATTTCTTTGAGCAAGGACAACGCACGCAGACCCAAGAAGTCTTCTGGGAAGCTATTGAAATGTGTGAACATTTCAAGATTCTAATAGATCACAGGTGTGCACGTCTCACGTTCAAATGCCACATTTTCGGAATTTAATGCTAAAAAGGAATTACAAAAAAAAAACACGTTTAAAAGGCAAAAAAGCGTGGACCAAAACGTCGACTGAACGCATCAAGAAGTCAAGCAGACGACCGACCTTCCGGGGACAAGCCATCGCAACTCCCAGTAGCTTCGTCCGCCGATCAGTGATATACCCACGCGCAAAGAGCGGAGGCGGATAATCAGTAGATGAAAAGGGTTGATGGGTCCGGCGAGAGAGTAGCTCCCATCGCACTGTCAACTTACGGGCGCAGAGAGCACAAACAGTTTCCCGTCGTCACCCATTTGTCCATCGATTGGGTCGGCCTGATCCACGACGAGTTTGGAGGAGGGCGGGAGGAAGGAAGACGTCAAAGCAGCGCCGGAATGCCGAAAGGGAGTTTTTCCGAGCCGGCACCGACCGACTCGCCCGACGGGGAACACACCACCCAGTCAAACGCAGTCCTCCGGTCATTCACTCGTGAGTAGACCGAATAATTGGGCGCACGGATACGGCTGAACAGCTCTAATCGGGCGGTGGCTTGCGCTACCTAGTGGCTGCCGCGCAAATTATGCGAGTTCGCCATTGTTTTTGGACACGGACTCTGCGCGTCCACTGGACAAGAGGAGACCGTCAGCGTTCGGCGTGAACTCGGTCCAGTACGCATCGAGAACGAAAGCTTCGTCAGTGTTCGGTGTAGACTCGGACCCAATCGCACCCTTCGTGCTTAGGGTGGATGGATACATGTCAATGGCTACACCCTTTGTAACAGGCGGTAGCTTGCGCCCCCTGGCCTAGGGAATGGCGACCACTAAAGTTGCTCGATGACGCTTCAAAAAGGGTCTACTACACGGCGCGACACTGCATTCTGCATTTTACACAAAGTGCTGACCTGCGCCAGACTAGAGCACGAGGTTCTTCCCTGAATGAGGACCGTCTGCCACCCTAGTTGCTTTTATGACAGCTGCTGCTTTACTTTGTAAAGGCCGACGAGCACCCAAGAAGGACACAACTATCTCAATTTTTCTTTTCCATTCGAAAAAGAGGAGACCCTCCTTTTTCTGCGGGGAGTAGCTCTAATATCCGCTCCTGTGGTGAGAGGAAGAGAGGAGCGTGCGAGAGGGAAGATGGAAACTTGTTTTCTGCACGGCAGAAGGCGATTCTCTAGATCAGCCTTTAAAGAGACACCGACCCCCCCCCCCCCTCTTTTTTTTTGATAGGCGATTTAACATGGTGTCAGAAGACTACCTTATCAACATTTTGCTACAGCGTCACATATACCTTTAATAAAGTGAAAAATGCGACTGCTCGAAACCGAAACCGAACTGCAGAGGAAGATAAAATGTAGAGGAAAGAGCCGCCGGAAATCGCTCAATTAGTCCGCTACGCTGAGCCGCCCGCTGCCCGACTCCTGCGATACGACGTCATGTTGTCCGTGCAACCTTTTTTTTTCTTTTTTTTTTTGCAATCAACGTATTTGCAATTTTTGAGAAACCACAAAAAATGAATATCATTTTTTAATTTTTTATATCGAGTGTGTTTTCGATGACCCACGCCTGCTTATATTTGGTGTGTCTGTCGCAACCCCCCCACACACACACACACACACACACACACACACACACACACACACACACACACACACACACACACACACACACACACACACACACACACACACACACACAAGGACGCACGCGCGGGAGCGATAGGTGCCGTATACCCTGCACATCCTTCAAAAGTCGCTGTGCTAGAAAAAAAGCTCGCCGAACGCGACACACACGGGAGAGTAGCGTAGCTCAGAGACGCGCGGAAAAATACTTCAATAATAAACATGTTGTCGCCGCGGAAAGGGTGAAATCCTCGGAAATTATGCACAAGGGGGGAAAAGGCGCAACAGTACGACGACAAAAATGAAAGAAAAAAGGCTTAAAGAAATACGAATAAAAAGGGTGACAACGAATTTAGAACGAACCTCGCGACTGGAGCTCCCGAAACTATACACCAACTCATGTTTACAAACAAACCGGAGCGCCCGGAGCGCCCCTAGCGGACACCACCGGCGCCGCGCATGCGCGATGGGGGTGTGGGCAACAAGCTCGCCGTCGCCCATAAACAAACCATTGAAATGCGATGTTGTCGGCGTCAGTGTGAGTCCCCTTGCCCTTTATCGCATTCGAATTGTTGATTCTACGTCTTCCTGGCAATGTCTGACTACATGAGCGGCGTCAGCGAAATTAACGAGGCTCGTTACACCGCAAAACTTCGCGTGAATAATCTGACATGCGGCGATTCATTCCGCGTGGACGCCGCAGAATGTACGCTAAAGCCTGATTCACCTGATGAGATTTCAGCAATAATGTAACTGAACGAAG